>JAATLQ010033644.1:0-18736 GCA_013421005.1 Heliconius erato x Heliconius himera | reverse complement strand
TAATCCAGAATTTATGTGGGAAAAATTACGTTTGCAGTGTGCGCGCAATTACAGTTTACCTAGACAAATATGAAATAAATAAACATTTTTCTTTTAAATATGACTATTCTTGCAAGCTCAATCAAATCAATTCCAAAAGACTTAAAATTACAATTATTTAGTGCACAACAGCGTGGATAACCAAACTAAAAAATAATTCATTTTGAGGGTTCTGTACCTCAAAAGAAAAAAACAGAATCCTTATAGGATCACTTTGCTGTCCGTCTGTCCGTTTTTAATTGTCATTATAAATGCATAACGTAGGCCATACACAGCTGTATCGACTCATGTTTCCTTTATCCCTTACTCACAGCATAATTAATATTGACCATTTAATGTACATAAAAACTGTCATTTAGTGTTTTTAATTTTAATAAGTACTCTTGAAGCTGTAACACAGATTTAAAATTACATTACTAAAAATGTTTGCTGCGCTATATGGCTCGACGCCCGCCACGCGTCGTTTGCTTATAAAAGTGCATCCGCCACGGCCGGAAGGAGCCAAGCGGCTCCTGTCCCCCGGGCATAGAAGGAGGGCCTGATCATGTTACCTAAGGCTCATCAGCGCGATGGCGAAGTTATTCGACAAGTTATTCCTCCCACTTCTCCAGCACCACGAAGCAAATAGTTTGGCGAGCGGACACTCAACCACTCTGCAGGTGGCCAGAGCGGGTCACTACGGTGCAGCAGCGATTAACCGAAAGGAGAGTGTAATAGTTCGTTCGCTCGACGTAGCACATAAAGTGCTCAGGGCCGGCACTATCACGTCGCGCATGTTCTTACCGACTACCTACCTGATAGGACATTTTTCGTGAGAGTGGACAGCCATTCGATCGCTGCCGGAATTCCCCAGGGCAGCATTTTATCACTTGCCTTCTACGAATTATATACCGATGACGTCCCAACGCACGGCCTTAAGTTGGTCCTCCTGACTGAGTGTCTCAACTGGCTGAGCTTACCGCTTAGGTGACATTTGATTATCCTTCCATTCCCACCAAAAAACTTTTTCTGTATCTGGTCTAGGGCAGGTACACAGACCTAGGGCAAAAGGGCCTCCTAACGATGCACCTATATTGATGGTTGCCGCTCGAGACCACGGCCAGATGGCCTTGATGCCGTTCCCCAGCGCCAGAAGAAAGGAGCTGGACTAGAGAATGCTTCAATGCTAGCTCTTTAGTAAAGTAGGTTTAGAAACAATTGCACATATTTTGGAGCTCTTTAAATAATCATCAATCATCAATCTTTCGTTCATCAATCTTTCGTTTAAATATTTTTACATAAAATAATAATAGGTAGACTACCTATTACGTTGTTTATGATTTTTACCATTTATGTATTCTGTTGTTTGTGTCGTTTGTTTAAGGAACGCAATTCAGTATATTAGATAAATAATTCAGTAGTTTAAGCGGGCGAAGCCGCGAGTGGGTCGCTAGTTAATATGATAAAATTAAATGTGTTACGTCTTAAATACTCAAAATAAAAAAATATATATATATTTGAAAAAACTTTTTAATATTTCTTGTCTATCACACAGATGCTAGTGGCTCTAAAGCAGTGGTTCCCAACTAGGGGTCCTCGGACTCCAGTGGTCCGCAGAAGCCTAAATATGGTCCGCGAACGATTTTAATTTTAAGACTGGGGATGGTGAGGCGAAGTTTCTATTTAATTATCACAGTTAATTTTTATTATACCTACATACATAGTGATCCCTGCTACCAAGAATGATATAAAAGTGGTCCTTGATCAAGAAAAGGTTGGGAACCCCTGCTCTAAAGATAAACTTAGCCTAAGAAAAGAATGTGATCTATTTTTTCATGTAATATGGATTGCACCTTGGTTTATATTTTCCATTATCATAATATACAGCACAATAAAACAATTATAAATTAACATTTATTTTTTTTTACTTATTTTCCGTATACTTTAATATATACGGAAAATAAGTTTAATTTCGTTATGTAAAGCAATTTGATTAAATGAATACATTGATTTTGACATTGATTGATTTATTTGTGATATACAAACGGGGCCTAGTAGCACTACGCATACGTTGTCTTTCCTGAAGAAGAAGCATTACAAATGACATCAACATAACAATAATTATATTAACATAATATAATGACGCCACAATTGATAAACCTAAGCAATATTTAGCTGGTGATGCCATTATATTTTAAACCATCCATCCACATACATACAATTTTTCATTCAAATCGGTCCAATGGGTAAGTTGACAGAAACACAGATAAGAAACATTAAAACATGTTATCATTTTCAATTTTACATATGAATGCTCGTTTGGTGCAACAATGACGTAATTGCATTTTTTTGAAAATTTTAGATAATTTTCGTTGTTCTGTCTCACCAGAACAAAAAATGAAGTGAAAATCAAACCTACAATTGTCGCGTTAACAGTCACCAACGTTGTACCCGTGCGTCATGGTGGCGTTTATTTTAATATGTAGGTATGCAAAAAAAGTATTTATAAACTTTGATCGCATCTCGTTACATATTTCACAAAGAACAAATACGTCATGGTCGTATCAGAGCGAAATATGTATGTACTTATATTTATATAAATAATAATTTTTACGTTTATTATATACAATTGAAATACGTTTATATCTGAATTCTGAGACCAGTCGTGGCGTAGGGGCACAAGTGTGCGACTGCAAAACTGTGGACGATAGGCTGTGGATTCGATTTCCACTCGAGGAAATAAAATAGTTAGTATTTACATTTTCTCCCTTTGGTAACGTTCCAAAACACAATGCCTCCAATATTCGGCAATCGAAGAACGGAAATGGGAACAGAGTGTCCCAACACTAAGTTCCTAGGTTCCCTTCGCCTAAAAAAAAGAAGAAATTAAGAAAAAATGTTCTCCAAAAGTGGATAGTGAAAAACGTTTTTTTCTGCTCGGTTAGTAAAAAGCCCTGCAATTGATTTATCTACTTATCTGACTCAAGTAAGTGTAAGCCACTAACTCCATTTGCAGTTAAATCGACGATTAAACTAAGCAGATTTTGTTAACTTTTATCTTTTACTTTTATATTTCTTAGTTTTTGAGTGAAATTCTTTTTAAAATAGTATTCTATGTATGTACGTATATTTAGACCAATTGTAGCGCAAGCTTGTGACAGTAACCGCGACAGGTTGTGGGTTCGATCTTCTCTCGAGGAAGTAAAATATTTAATATTTTCATTTCTTCGCTCTGATGTTGAGGTAAAGCGCGACGTAGATTTTGGTCACTCAACACACAATGCCTCCAGAATTCGGAGGAAAGTAGGAAGCGGAGTGTCCTAAATACTAGACTTCCTCTGTCTAACCTTCGAAATTAAAATATTATTAAATAATATTTTATACCCCCGAGTGGGGATCTAACCCGCTACAATCGCTTTACAAACACGTCTGTGCCCTTGCGGCACAACGGAGTCCAATGGTGCAATGACTTTAGATGCGAGATATTGAACTTTATCTGTCACTTCGTAGTTGTACAACTTTAAAAACTTTAAAAAGCTATTATTTATTCAAAATTCTTCTAGAATTAATAAAGCCTACTATAGATGATACTACCTAAATTACCAGATAACAAACAAATACTACAGAATCATCGAATTTTCTACAATTTTTGGCCTTCTAGTAAACATGCTAGGCCTCGTTCTGCATATTTTAACGTCACCCACGACTGGCATGTCTGCAACAGTAAAGGGTAGACCTGGTGAATGCCGAATAGTTTAAAACTGCAGTACAAATCGATATTTACCTTGTTTCCGTGTTTGGAAGTAACTAACAACATAATCGGTTGGTACCGTGAGGGTCGTTTGTAATAACTTTCTAGTTTTAAATAAATTATAGGTAATAAATACATATGTCACTGTAGACCACTCGTGGCGCAGGGGCACAAGCGTGTAAATATAAACGCGATAGGTTGTGGATTCGATTCCCACTTGAGGATATGAAATATTTAATACTTTCATTTCATCGCTATGGTATCGAGGCACTAGGGTCCCTCTGCTTATCCTACGACATGCGAGGTCCAGCGTGGACCTGAAAAAAAAGAAAAGAAAGTGTACAAAGTAGTAGATAGTCGTGGCACAGCTTCTGACTATAAACGCCATGGTTATGGGTTGGCTTTTCGTCGACACTAGAGCTAAGAAATGAAAATGTAAGTAAATATTTTATCTCCTTGAGTGGGGATCGAACTCACAACCAGTTGATTTTACAGTCACAATCTGAGCCCCTGCGCCACGACTGGCCACAGCTTCTTTAGAAATATAATTACTATAATTTCACTGTAAATATCCCATGGTCAGGGTTACCTCGGCCACTAGAATGTGGCATACCCATAACTCATATCACTCTCTTATACAGTACCTACTTTTAATTTTTTCCATTTGTCTACGTGGCCGAAGCCGCAGGTAAAAGCTAGTTATTTATATGTTGTAACTTATGTACGATTCCGTATTCGTATTGTTTTACAGAAACGTTGTGGGCTACCAGTCACTTTGTATAAATGTCGTAACGTCGGTGTAGTATACATATTTTGTAATCAAAGTAACCGCTTAATAACGATATCAATAACGATAGCTTATTTTACATTTCATGTAGAAAAGTCATGACGCAGCGGCACGAAGTGTGATTGTAAAACCGACTGGTTGTGAGTTCGATCCCACTCGAGGAGATGAAATATTTACTTCAATTTATATTTCCATTTCCTCCCTCTGATGCCGAGGTTAAGCGCGGCGTTGAGTTCTGATACTCAACACGCAATGCCTAAAGAATTCGGCAGAAAGTGGGGAACGGAGTGTCTTAACACTAGGTTCCCTCTGCCTACCCTGCTGTGTGCGGAATACAGCGTGAAGCTGGTTTTATTTAGATTTTTATATAGAAAATATTTTAATAAATATGTATTTATGTAAATATATTATTATTTGTACGTGTTTTCTTTTACAGAAAAAACTAACATGAAATGTTATATGATTTTATTAAATTTAAATGTATTGAACTAATCACTGCACTGTACGATTGAATTCTTCATTTTGGAGTATATTATACCTAATTATTACCATATTATCTTATTATAGGAACGTAAACACGGGTTGAATTCCGCCACCCAACCCCCAAAGCCTTGAAAATCCGGCGGTAAATGAGGAAAGGAAGTATCTTAACGGGAAACGATGCGTCGTAACACTAGGTTCCCAGGTTCCCCTTTCCTGATATTTGTGCTATACAGCGTGAAGTTATAAAAAATATACTTAACAACACAACAACACTCAACACACAGAATTTCAGAATTTGAGCGGAAAGTGGAAGGTATCACTTCACTTGTATAGTGGTAATGCACTTCTTACCATTACAACTAGCCTCTTCCTACCCTATACATATGTGGGATACAGCATTAAGTTATTAAAAAATATATATATGATTGCGTTACGTTAAATAATGCTTTCAACAAATTTTGTTTATCTGTTTATCGTCTGATTGTACGTTTTTAAATTTATGTTACAGACTATTATTAGCAAATGCAGAGGCTAAAATTTAATGATTAACTCAATGTTAGTAGTCTTTCAAACATACCTATAAAATATTGATTTTTTTTTTCTGATTACTCATTATTTAAAGAAAATAATTTCAAAGCAATGTTCATAATAAATGACATGCACCTATCGCCTCGTATTTATATAAATAAATTGGATAAATTATATTATAAAAATATAAATACCAGGGAAGCCATTTTAATACATGATATAATATATTTGTTTATCTGCAAACGTATAGCTTAAGTAATTGGTTATAATGCTTAACGTCATACCGCTCAGGCCTAAGTGTAAATTGTCCTATGTAATGTTTTTACGATTTTGAAATACAGATTTCGTAAGTATGGATCCCATCAAAAACATAAATATAAAATGAAAGCCAAGTTCAGTAATATGATATATGGTTGTTGACTTCAGCGATAAAAGAAGTGAGAGATATTTAAATAAGAGCAATAATATATAACATTTAATAGGCATTGAGTCTAAATACTGGCTGTCATCAACTTTGATTGCTATTCTTACATTACAGGCACTATAAGTGAATGTTCCTAATAGAATCTATTTATTGAAAATTTATAAGGAAAATGATAAAAAATTAAGGTCTATAGGTCAGTGAACCCCCTGTTAAAATTAACGATTTTCGGACGTCATTATCTAAATAACCGTTTGAGCTGTGTTTATGAAATTTGATCACGTGTACAAGTAGCGGGTCTAAATTTTTAAGCCAAATTTGACAGGTTTATGTGGAATACTTTTGAGTTATGAAGGGGTAAAAAGTGGCTTCAAATGGTTCGTGTAAAATTACCCTCGGTGCTGCTCGCCAGTTCTGTTTTACTGAACTTGGCCACGCGCGACCGCGCGTAATGATGACGTTTCCCAATTTCGAGCTCAGCTTAATCGGCTCCCAATCCGCCTTCGCCGAGATATGCAAATCCTTTTATTCCTCTTTAAAATCCTTAATTATCAAAATCTCATCTTTGCTCCCGGTTTCACTTACCGCATGTATGGACCAAACTTTCTAAAACTATTCGATTTGGTGGGTGAGATCTCTTATAGAGACTTTTTAATGTTATTAAAAAGTATGTATACTTATGTATACTCAGTACAATAAAGAGTATTATATAAAACTAGCGGCCCGCCCACGGCTTCGCCCGCTTAAAATACATGATTATTGATTTAAGCAGAATTGATTGACAACTATAATAAAATAAAATAAATAAATAAATCAGCTTCACGCTGTATCCCGCACACAGCAGGGTAGGCAGAGGGAACCTAGTGTTAAGTAAGACACTCCGTTCCCCACTTTCTGCCGAATTCTGGAGGCATTGCGTGTTGAGTGGCAGAACTCAACGCCGCGCTTAACCTCGACATCAGAGCGAAGAAATGGAAATATAAATTTAAGTAAATATTTCATCTCCTCGAGTGGGGATCGAACCCACAACCAGCTGGTTTTACAGTCACATTTCTTGCCGCTGCGCCACGACTGGCCTTGTTTACTTTATTGTATAAAATATTGTATAATAGTGCTTCAAAAATATATATTTTTATCAACAGTCATATAATCAAGACGTTTCGAATGTCATTCTTTAGCCAGGGTTATACCAGCGCGATTTCTATATAACATTCGCTGGCAAGCTAATGCCTTAAGTTCATTCAAATGACGATAACTTTTTTTTTAATGAACCGATTTTGATGAACCAAACTTTAGAACCTAAATTGCGTTAAAACAAAGCAATTGGTGAAATTTTCAAGTAAATCGGTTTAGTAGTTTCAGAGAAAAATGCGGACAACATTATGTCGACAGACAGACAGACAGACAGACAAGAAATTCAAAAAAAATCTTTTTGCTTTCTATTAGTCTTTTTAAGTATCCCTCTATCCATTTCAGTCAAAATTACTAAATGTACAGACAAAATATTTTTACTGTCTTATTATATATAGAGATAATATTTTATTTTTTAGCTTCATGCTTTGTTTCGCCAGACGCCAGTTGCCGTGTAGGAGAACTGGTGTTGTATGTCGTGGTAGAAGGTCGTAGAAAACGCGGCGTTGAGTTCCACTACTCAACACGCAATACCTCCTGAATGAGGGACGGAACTAAGTTGGCTTCCAGGCTCTCTGTGCCTACCCATCTGCATCTGCATGTATGTGCATAGTATAGTGTAAACTTAGGAGCAAAATAACAATGAAAGGCCTGGAGGCTTTAAATACGTATACTAAAATGTTACGTTTACGGTATACATGCCAGTTTCCGCACATAAAGACCGTTATTTAGTTTTCAATGTCAAGACTCAACCCTTATAATATAAATCAATAGATTTAACACTTATTACATTTTTTAATACTATAGCATACGCCTACAGAAAAGATTACAGTACCTACTCGTATTTCCAAAAAAAATATTTTGGTGATATATAGATTTGAGCCCGTGTTGTCTTTACAGTATACTGTCACACATTTTTTATTTTCAAACTGCATTATCAGTCTGAAACGTATATAAATTTCATTCTCCATACTGTGATTGTAGGAAATCTCATCATTGCAACTAAACTAAATATTAATGTATGTCCGTGCTATATTTGTAAAAGATATGGCTACGCTATGGTCGCCTTCGCTAAACAATTCTATTTGTTATAATAATCCATATATTGTAAGATTGACAATATCTAATAAAAAAACGATAATAGGAAAACAGCTTTCCGTTTATTCAAAATGCTCAGCCACTTCACCATATAAATGTGGGACACCCTTCTTTTATAGCCATTCATAAAAATATATAAATTATATATATAATATTTCAATAATTATTCTTGCTGTTGAATTGGACATTAAAGGTCTTTTACACCGTCGACGTGGACGATATCTGTACAAGTGTACACTCATCTTACTGTGTTATTGTAATTATTTTTTTGTTCTCCCAACAAATCTTTTAATTAATTGCAGCCCTTCTAAAAAATTGTGGCAAATATTTTTAAAAATTCAAGTCAAAGATTAAGAATTTATTTATTTAATTAGCGTAACGTTGCATCATATACTCAGCAGGATAGGAACTAACTAACTAAATCCACATTTCAAATAATATAAATAATTTAAACAATATGCTTTTGTTCATACGTAAGTAAAATATAAACTACTCGGCAAGCAATTGAAAATACGTGTATGTATGTATTTTGATTATCGAAAACGCGAGAACCATTTCCGTGTTTCCAAAGTAATTTTCCAAAAACTTCCTGATTAGTGACGCTGGGCGATGTCATCTCCTATTTCCAATATGTACTAATCTCATGTGTGTAAATTTTGCAAAAATCAACAAATTATATAAAACAATCGATCAAGTAGAGGCTAGTCGTGGCGCAGGGGCACAAGGTGTGACTGTAAAACCGACTGGTTGTGGGTTCGATCCCCACTCGAGGAGATGAAATATTTACTTCAATTTATATTTCCATTTCTTCGCTCTGGTGTCGAGGACAAGCGCGGCGTTGAGTTCTGCCACTCAACAGGCAATGCCATCAGAATTCGGGAGAACACACACATACAGCGTGAAGCTGATCGAGTAGTGATACAGTGTTAATATTTAAGCGATAGATTGATATAATACATATCAATTTCCCCATTGGTAAGGAAAGAAAAGCCGCGGCGTTGAGCTCTGCACACACAAATTTCGTTAGTGTTCATGTATTAAATGATTTGAATCTGAATAAACTCGTAATAGAATCTATAATTTATGAATAATAAAAAAAATACTTAGGTGCTGCAATTCAGTAATGTCGTGATTTTTTTTTGATTCACGTATCCGTATTCCTTAAAAATTAAAATAATTCATGCCCCGAGTGGGGATCAAACCCGCAACCCCCGTACTAAAATATAATACTCGTCCCCGTACTATCAAATAATAATTATTATTACTCTAATGCCATATTATAACTGAAGTGGAATCAATATTCCACTTGTATTAGGTATTTAAATAAACTAATTTAACATGTGTGACTCTGACGCACGGTGTCAGTCTAGATTTACTCGAAGCCGTGTTTTATTTGTCCATATGTTAGCAGTCGGTTACTACTTTTTGTTCGATATATTTTTAACGCACTTCAAAGTATAATGAAATATAAGTAAGCATCTGCTAAGTGCGGATGCCAACGTCGCCGCTTACGCTACCCATAGGGTATCCTGTATGGCAAAAATGGAGAAGGCCCTCCGGAGTTTTATGTGACTCAAAGATACCAATATAAATAAAAGTTAAAGTGTACAAAAGAGCAGTAAGACCCGCTCTCGCTGTGATGTATGGTATAGAATGTTAGGCCGTCAAAAAATAACATGAACAATAAATGCACTCAAACGAAAGGAAATGTTACGTTGGTTAGCGGGAGTCATAAGACTCGATAAAATACGAAACGAGTATATTAGAAAGTCCTTCTAGGTCGCACCCATAGAAGATAAGAGGGTGGAAAGTCACTTGCGATGGTACAGGCATGTAATGAGAAGAGACGTATGTAACGCCGTAAGAACTGCCCCGGCTATCCCTGACATAAAAAGGATAGAGGAAGACCACAGGCCACGTGGGGGACAACCGTCGCCAAAGATCTGGTGGGGGCAAAAATAGATGTAGGGTCAACCCAAGAACATCTGACTCGGCGCCGGAATACGAGGAGAACCGACCTCAAATAAAGGGAAAAAGTTCAGAAGAAGAAGAAGATTAATTTCAGCTTGACATCTCCATGCGATCTCAAGATAAAAGATCTTAACAGACGGGCACGGATAACAAAGTGATTCTATAAGGGTTTCGCCTTTTTTTTCTGAGCTAATACTGGCTACATCTAAATATGAATCAATAAATTCCTGATAGTATTATCATGTTTAACGATAACTAGGTGGCAAATAGGTTGAAACGCACCAACTGTTTTTTAGAAATCGATGGTACTCATAGATAGCTTGTCTTATCTGATCTATGACACTATTGAGGCTGTACTTACTGGTAAAACCTTATGCGCCATGTCTCTTCGAGTACTTATGTACGTACGAAGCTGAAATGAAAACTATAAACTGGGACATAAATGAGTGAAGGGCGAAGTGATTGACCGGGTTCTTTCCTGCATTTTGAATAGGCTGCCATTGGACTTCCGGCTAGTGTATTACGATAGTATAAGTGTGTTATTTGAATTATCTTAGTACGAGTAGCTGTAAAGTTAAGTTTAAAAACATGCATATAATTAGGCAGCCTACTGTTCTATCCAATGTTACTATAGAAACTTAAAAGTTAGCTTATTTATATGTAAATATTTTGAAATAAAATTTTAAAAGAGGAACTTTGAATTTCTTGACGATTTATCTCATAAAAGTGGTCTTAGCTAGCTGTAGGACCGATACTACTGCCAGTTTTATATGACCTGTCTAATTAACTAATTTCATAAAGTTTTTTTCAGCGTCACGTTGTATCCCGCACACAGCAGGATAGGCAGAAGGAATCTAATGTTAAGACACATCGTTCCTTTGTTCCGCCGAATTCCGGAAGCATTGCATGTTGAGTGGCGAAACTCAACGCCGCGCTTTACGCTAGACACCAGAGTGAAAAAAAAATTGAAATATTAAAAATTTAATTTTCTTCGAATGGGAATCGAACACATAACATGTCACTTTTAGAATCACACTTTCTGTCCCTGAACTATGAATGGCGTGAAAAAAAAGTTTTGAAAATTGTATCTATGGCCTATGGGTGACATCTGTTTATTTTACATAATGGTGAATACATAGAGGTTAAAATAAATCTAAACCAAATACTTGTAGTACCAAGTTACTTATAGTACAATTATTAGATATTATTATTATTATTTCGCGGCCAGTCGTGGCGCAGCGGCACGAGGTGTGACTGTAAAACCGTCTGGTTGTGGGTTCGATCCCCACTCGAGGAGATGAAATATTTACTAAAATTTATATTTCCATTTCTTCGCTCTGGTGTCGAGGCAAAGCGCGGCGTTGAGTTCTGCCACTCAACACGCAATGCCTTCAGAATTCGGCAGAAAGTGGGGAATGGAGTGTCTTAACACTAGGTTACCTCTGCCTACCCTGCTGTGTGCGGGATACAGCATAAAGCTGATTTATTGATTTAATTTATTTTCAAACATTTTTTTTAAAGTGTTATTTCACACTTAGGAAGAATAATACTTATTTAGAAAGCGTATAAATTTTGAACGTAGCGGGACTCGAACCCGCGCCGCGGTCGGTTTCCAGGAGGCGCGGGTTCGAGTCCCGCTACGTTCAAAATTTATACGCTTTCTAAATAAGTATGATTTAATTTATTTATTTTACAATTTTTATTGCTTTCTGTCGCCGTAAAAAGAATTTTAAATACAATGCAATTAAAAAAGGCACTTATTATTTAGAAAAATGAAGACATTAACAGTTTTTACAATATGTAAAGGGTTTTATATGTAACGACATTTTAATAGTCCTTGTAAGGTCAACATACGTACTTATATAGTATGATTGATAGAATCGATTCAGTCGTTTTGGTAATTGTATAGTGTGTAATTTAGTCGATATGCATATATGTATTCATAATTAATATATAAAATACTAGCGACTTGCTCGCGGCTTCGCCCGCTTGAACTACATATTTATTTGTTTACTAATCTGAATTACTTTTGTGTTCAAATAACATTATTATTTTGAAGACCAATATCTATACATTGGAAACTAAAGTTTCGGCCAATTTTGTCAAGCAAAATATTAGTGATACTTATAACTTTCTATTTTTGAATCGATTTAAATAAAACAAGACACTTAATTTAATATTATAGGAAATTTGGCGAAATACGATAATAAAAACTACATTTAAATCGGTTACGCCGGAGAGATTAGCGTGCACAAACGTACAGACAAACGGATGAATAGACAAAAAAACATTTTGTTGGGTTTTGTGACATTAATACATGCCCCCCAATATATATTTTTTATTTAAGTAGTCGCCGAATTTTTCTTTTGTTTTTTTTATTCAAAGGGATCAGTTAGAATTTTAATACACGTACCTATAGATGCACCAAAGAAATGACATTATTTAACACAAGTACCACTAAACAAATATTCATAATTATTTTTTATCTAAATGCTGTCTCAATGTACTGAGCTATAGCTACCATCTATTAAGACATTAAGCTAAGGTACAAGGTAGATTATTTTGACATAAAATAGATTTCTTTATGTGACATAGTACCTACTGTTTCCTTATTACCGAAAAACGATAATAAACAGCCTGTGTGAAACTATAATGTATAAATATTTTTATCTTTTCAGCAAACACTTTACCTTTACTTTATATGTACATATATATTGGGATGGCAAGATAACGTAGCATTCAAAAACTCCGTTTCCCACTCACTGTCAAATTTTCGAGACATTGCGGTGGCGTAAATCAACGCCGCAGTTTCTCAAATCAAATACGAGTATTTCTCTGGTAAACATTTCTACTAGGTAAAAGATTATGCTAAAATAATTTTCAAGTTAAATATTATTTAGCTACTTAGGTAGATCGAACCCGCAACCATCGTCAACAATCAACAAATATTTTCATATCAGAAATTAATAATAAATTTATATCATATTATTCATAAGTAAATATTTGCGTCTTATAAGTCGCCCAATTTTTTCCTGTTGATAGTAGTACTCTACGTACTTAGAATTGAATGACATTTTGTTTCAAGTGACACATTATACAGGTATGAGTCATTTTAAATGACTTAAGACGATATGAAAAACATAAATAAAACGTCTCAAGTTGAAATTGAAAATGTATTTATAGATACTAAACTCGAGGCCAGTCGTGGCGCAGAGGCACAAAGTGTGACTGTAAAACCGACTGGTTGTGGGTTCGATCTCCATTCGAGGAGATGAAATATTTACTTAAATTTATATTTCCATTTCTTCGCTTTGGTGTCGTTGAGTTAACATGCAATGCCTCCAAAATTCGGCAGAAAGTGGGGAACGGAGTGTCTTAACACTAGGTTAAAGGTTCCTTGTGCCTAGCCTGTAGTGTGTGGGATACAGCGTTAAGCTGATAATGTATCTATGTGAGTGAGATTCATCCACTGGGAGTTCCGTATTAATTTCAGAGTCGTAAGTCAACGAAGTACAAAATACAAATCAATAAAGTTACAAACTTAACCTTTTCTGTTTTCTAGGGACCGTTTACTTCATATCAATTTCAGCTTCATACATCAACACGATCTTAAGGTGAAGAGACTTCGATGACGGACAGAAGGACAACAAAGTGATCTTGAACGAGTTCGTTTTTATCATTTGATGTAAACACAGAACCCTAAAAATAAATAATTTAAAAATTTAATTATATTATAATTAACGACACTGCTTTGCTATAAGGTAAGGTTTATATATTTCAGAGTAATAAAGAGTTTTAATTTTTTAATTGTTTATTTATTTCTTCGCTCGTCAAAATCGGACGAAAACCATAGGTTTTCCCTACATATTCTGTTATATACAGTATAGAGGATGTAATTAAAAAAATATTAAAAATGAAATTAATTATAATTTTACAATTATAATTAGTTTATTGTTTTCTTTTCCTGTCATATAATTAATTATTGTAATTAACATATTTTACTTATGAAAGAGGAAAGGAAAAACTTTAGTTTATATTTAAAATCACATTTATTGATGTCATTAGAAAAAAATCATGTACAATTTACAAAGCAAGAGAAAGCAAGAGGTCACCTTGCAATGTCGATGTTGAAGAAATAAATAATTATAATAAACTTCATCAAGTTTCCTGATTTTATCATATAAAGAGTAACCATAAAACTGTCATCATTTTATATATTATCTTATTTATATATCATTTTATTTATATATATATTACCCTATCAGATATATGTACTATATACCTGATAGGGTTATTCCTCCCTTATTTTAATAAGGGAATTCTTATATCTTCCTTGTCATTTTTTTAGAACACAAGAAGGATTACAAATTAATTTTGAATATTTAGTTTCAAATATTATGTACGAGTTCCAACTGCGATATGATAGCATAATACATAACTATTGTAAATATAGTAATTGATATACATCGCATCTTCATTTGACGGCCTAATAAATAGATAGATAAAATTAATAATGATCGCCGACACCGTAATGACGTGTAGGACAGCGCGATGTTTGGGGGCTCTAGTTCCACTTTCAATAGCGCGCTCTTGTGCCCGTATAGGTTTTCTATAATAAAATATGGAGTTTGTCCTGACTAGACAAGACATAGAGTTAAACCTTACCACATTTTTTTACTTATTCTTCACGTTTTAGTGGATTTCAACGCTGACTGCATTTACAGTCAGACGTTATGCCACTTACTTACAATAAAATTGATGGAATTGCTCTGCTCAATATTAATAATTCACTATAACTTTAAAAATTTGTGGAAAGTGTAGATCACTCTCTTTGCCTCAACAAATAAGGCTAATTAAATATTTGCTTTCCAAGAAGAGAGCTGATATAAGCAGATTCTTTGATGAGTTTTAATTGTACTTTTTAATTAATAAATAAAGAAAATTAAATTAGTTTTGGTTTTTTGTCTTCCGTCTGTAGCTAACGAAACTGGCTCATGCGCAAAGAAATCCATCCAAAAAAATGCAAAAATATTTTTTACAATTTGAAGTGTTAGTTTAGTAGTGGTAGTTTACACTTAGGAAAGATAAATGTTTTATAAAAAAACATTTAAAAATTTACCCTAACGAACGAACGAAGCGGAATTTGAACCCGCGCTTCTTGGAAACCGTAAGCGCTCTGACCAACTAAGCCATACGTTCTCATCAGACTACGTTGAAATTCTTATACGCTTATCACAATTTATTAGTAGGACTTTACAATTTTCAGCTACCCAAATATAATTGCTTAGAATTATAATATTTTAAAATCCAAAAATATTTTAATGTTTATACAGTGCCATATGACATTGTAATGTAAATATTTATGAACAATCGAGTAAACACTAACACTAATCGGGTAACTAGGTAAGGCGAGAGCAATTATTTTTAAAGGTTAAGTCTCATTTGTAGCAACTGGGGCGATGCCAAACACTGGCGTGCCTAATCGATATTATTGTCGAAACTGATTGGTCGTAAACATTCACACTAAATATTTAGCTTTTTAACATTCTGAAAAGTTTGACTTTTGACATATTTGGCTTAGCTATTTGAGAATGTTGCAGGTTCAAATCTATCTATTGGTGCTTTTTGTGTCGTAATATGTTTACACATGTTATATGTATAATTTAGTTTCTCAGAGTATGTAGGTAGTACTGGTCGCCCCTTCAAATAAAACAAAAATTAAATATGAAGAAGCTATGTATTGAACTATTATTATTGATAGCTTAACTTAAAACTAGAGGCCAGTGGTGGCGCAGCGGCACGAAGTGTGACTGTAAAACCACTAGTTGTGGGTTCGATCCCCACTCGAAGAGATGAAATATTTACTTTATATTTCCATTTCTTCGCTCTGTTGTCGAGATTAAGCGCGGCGTTGAGTTCTGCAAAAAGTGGGGAACGGAGTGTCTTAACACTAGGTTCCCTTTGCCTACCCTGCTGTGTGCAGGATACAGCGTGAAGCTGATTTAATTTATTTTAATTTAATTTAATTTAACTTAAAACTATTGTTAAGTAGATACAAGTGAGAGAGCCGTAGTCTTAAAGTAACTAAGTTACCACTCAGCAAAATGAAAGACCACGACTAACATTTAATTGATAAAATTGATCAAAGCACGTTAATGCCTAACTATTTTTGATATGGAATTTCTCACAAACATCTTATATTCAATTCAGTTTGACAAAATTCTCTGTTACTATTTGTCTATATCTATATGCAGAAACGGGAAAAAAGTGATACCTTTATACATAAATATCTCGTTAATACTACTTAAAATCAGCTTCACGCTGTAGGATAGCAGCTGATGATAGCTACACGGTAAGCAGAGGAAACCTAGTGTTAAGACACTCCGTTCCCCACTTTCTGACATATTCTGGAGGTATTGCGTGTTGAGTGGCAGAACTCAACGCCGCGCTTGTCCTCGACACCAGAGCGAAGAAAAGGAAATATACATTTAAGTAAATATTTAATCTCCTCGAGTAGGGGTTCGAACCAACAACCAGACGGTTTCACAGTCACACTTTGTGCTCCTGCGCCACGACTGGCCTCAATCCTACTTAAATAAAAAATATATATATCAAAAGTTGCTCTAATTTCAGATTTATTCCTGTCATATTAATTTAGTACCAACAACGTACATATAAAAAAAGAAAATACACGACTGAACAGAAAGAATTAGATAACGCAACATTTTAAATTATGCCATTCTATATAAAGATTAAATTAAAGTAGGCCAAAGTTGTTGATAAAAAGTCTCTCGAATAAAGTAAAAAATGTGAAAGTTAAATATAATGAGAATAGCATACGAATAGCACAAAAGCCTACGTGATGCCTCTGTGGATGTGTAATCATGATATGACTTGCGTATAATTTAGAATATATAGAAAAAAAACACGTAATATTAAGACGCCGTTATAGTGTAGTAGGTACTTTTTGCACGATGAACGCAGGTTCAAATATACATTTCCGTAAAGAGAAAAAAGTTCTTTAGGATTCCGTACCTTTTAAGGAAAAAAGGAACCCTCGTAAGATCACTTTGATGTCCGTCTGTCTGTCTGTCAAGAACCCTTATCTCTGAAACGCTCGGAGATATCGAGTGTAAATAATATACTCAGGTCTATCCCTATGATTTCTTGAAAAAAAAATATTTGTGCATTTACTTAAAAAAAGTATGGCCGTTTATACCACAAAAAACGCGTATTTCGACACTATAAAGGGAATCAAAATTAATAGGGTACTTCCGGTTGACCTAGAATTATGAAATTTGGCAGTTAGTATCTACAGATAGTACTAGAAAAAAAAACTATATATTTGTGGTTAAATCCTAAAAATAATAGCAGGCAAAATATGGTTTTAAGGCCGCTAGTTCAATAGAGATATCAGATGAAAGGGCTCTGGCTAAGCTAAGCTTGAATTTCAGAAGACGCTCAATATCTCCATCAATTTTTGCACGGAAACCTCGGACGAATCCGACTCGCGCTTGTTTTTATTCCATTCTATTATAGATAGAAAATAGCTAGTTAGAAGCTAACACTAGGGTCGTAGGTCCTAAGCACTTAACAAAGTTGCACTAATTAAAAAGTAAATATCATTATTTTTTGCTGTAAATTGTCATAGACAGTCAATGGCAATGAGTGGGCTTCACATTATTTAAATTCAAAAGGTAAGTAATAAATATCAGATTTTATATTAAACTAGTTGCCGCCCGCAACATTGCTGCGTCAACTTTAAGACGTGAAGTAGACAGTCTGGTTCCCCGTTTCTGTATATATTTCAAGAAGCCTTCCCTTAGAGCTGTCGTCATACACTCTCTAATTACATCATACGTACGTAGTTTTGTCTGGGCTTTGTCTGTCAGTCACTGATAGCGGAGGAGTTTTATATACATAAAAACCGGTCAAATGCAAGGATTAACACTCCGAAGATTCCGTACCAATTTCAGGATTGTATGCCAACGGTAGTAGTAGATACAATTTGTAAAAGTTTACAAACTTAAATTTGCGGACTTGTGCAGTTCTGTGTGGCAGTGATAACGGATTTACATATTTGAGGTGTCGTTAGATTTGTATCAGCAGCCCAAGTGTTCTTAGATAGGTGACGTTAATAAAAAATAATCATGGCGTCTGTGGTACGCCAGTGGACTTAGTGAAAAAAAAAATTTTCGTTTCGAATACTACAATATGGGTATCAAATTCAAGAGCTTAATTTCAGGATTTCAAAAAGGTATATCATAATTATTATTACCATAATAAATTCTAACAAAAAATTGAAAAATAAAAAAATATTTGTAAAAACAAAAACCCCGACTGCATAAAACTAAAAAGAAAATAAACAAGCCCAATAGTTTATTAGGATTAACAGTCGGGACCTATAAGATTCATTCTTCAATCAATAAAATCTTTACCAGGAACCCCGCATAATTTAAAGAGGTCCCGACTGTTAATCCTAATAAACTATTGGGCTTGTTTATTTTCTTTTTAGTTTTATGCAGTCGGGGTTTTTGTTTTTACAAAT
>JAATLQ010033643.1:0-18730 GCA_013421005.1 Heliconius erato x Heliconius himera | reverse complement strand
AATAGCACATTCCTAATCTTATAATCATGTCCAAATTTCGTTAACAGCGTAATATTTTAGCGAAATACAAAAGCTCACTATCGTATCCGACTTATACAATATTTTCGCAAAAATAAACAAAATGGTGGATGTCTAATTTAATTTCAGGCTTCGAATGTATGGCCCGGTTTGATCGACGAATGCACCATTTTATCATTCTCTCACATTCACTGTAGTGACGTGCTACACTAATACTCGGTATACGCTTATACCGATTTTGTCTATATTGTCTATACAAAAAGCAATTTGTAATTACTTTTATTATTGTATACATCTGGAATTAAATATAATCTTTTATCTCATTGTGACTTGCATAAAAATAAAAAAAAAATACTCAAAAATAAGTAAGTAAATTAAAGACAGTAATATTTATATAAAAAAATAAGCCTTTTATAAAAAATCTGTTGATAAAAGTTTAAAATGTTATTTAACTATATACAGTTACATATATGCATAAAAAAAATAATTCAAAAGTAAAAAAATCATTTCTAACATTATTTATTTTATATGTAAGCAAAACTTATATACTTAAAAACAATTAAATGAATGGCGCAAGCGGCACGAGGTGTGACTGTAAAACTGTCTAGTTGTGGTTCAATCCCCACTCGAGGAGATGAAATATTTACTTAAATTTATAATTTCATTTCTTCGCTCTGGTGTCGAGGTTAAGCGCGGCGTTGAGTTCTGCCACTCAACACGCAATGCTTCCAGAATTCGGCAGAAAGTGGGGAACGGAGTGTCTTAACATTAGGTTCCCTCTGGCTACCCTGCTGTGTGCGGGGTACAGCGTGAAGCTGTTTTTTTTTAATATTAACAATATACATAGTAAAGGCTAGATGGTTCATTGGTTACACATTGCCCAAATAAACAAATAAAGAACTAAACTGCTGTTTACCTCGAATGGTCTTTACAGCGTCATCGGGCATGAAGGACTACTCTCGTGAGTAGTTCACCCCTCCAGAATAAATACAAATTTAGTCTTTCACCGTTGGGTCCCGTTGCGCTAAGACGCGAACGTGCTATAAGATAGGACATGCCTCGTCGCTTTTCGCGGCGGCGGTGAGTGTATCTTGAGACTGAGTTTTTTTTCGGAATGGACTTTATTGCTGTTGACCTGAGATGGTCTTGACAGCTTCACTGGGCGGGGAGGAGCTAGAGTAGCTCACCACTGTAGAAAAAGTACGAATATTGTTAGACGCTCGCCCTGCGTACGCTAATCAGAGGGGATTTCAATCTGAGACTGAGGAGTGAATCCTGTCTATATATTGGGTGTTTGCGGCAGTAATTAGATGGTCGTGATCCAGAAGGACGCTGCGAGGGCGTCGAAGAAGCGAGACACGCTTCGACAATGAGTAAGTTGGAGTGGGAATTTACACGCTCGTAGTAGCGCTTGCACTCATCTAACATCTCATATGAAAAAGTATGGGCTAGGAACAAAAAATAATAGTTCAAACTTCGACCAAAATATAACCTGAGCAATTATAAACGTGAAGTATACTGAGTTTAGACAATCAATATTTTTAATTAATGAATTTCTTTAAATCTTTGGAAAATAGGGCTTGGAAAATAGTCCAATAGTCTCGCTGCGGTGGACCGTTTTTTTATTTATACTGTGGTATCGCTACTGACATTACGATTCACTAGTTATGTCACTTATGACAGCTGAGCTGATTGTTCCTTTCGTGACAGTGACACTTAACAATAATTATAAACTTAGTGAATGTATTGATACTTTAATAAATATGTGTTAGTTAATTTGTATATTACAATGTTTCCTACTAATCATAAAACTATATTTGTATTAGACCATACACCGTATTTTGGGATTTCTTCTGATAATCCCATTGATTTTGATCTTTCTAAAAGCCGGGGTCCTGGATATGTCCCTTTGCCACCGGTTTGTAAATCACTCTGGACTTGCAGTGTAGAAGCAGCAGTGGAATATTGTCGTATAGTATGGGATTTATTTCCAGAAGGAAAGCTGGTAGGTGCTACTTTTTTGTTTATGCTACTGTAAAATTGTTATTATTTTATTAATATAGCAGTAGCCATATAAAAATATCTGCTTATACTCTTGCGACTGATTACAAATTTATTAATAAAAAAAAATAATTGTTATCACACCACACTTAGGGAAGAAAAATACTTTTTATATAACATAAAAATTTCAACATAGTAGGATTTGAACCCGCACCTCTTGGCCCCATCCAAGTGCTCTCACCAACTAAGCTATTCATTCTCATCAAGCTATGTCAAAATTCTATAAATTGAAAGTTTTCTTCCTAACACTATACACACATAGCATGTGTCAGATAAAGTGTGAATTTGAAAAAAAAAATTCCACCTTAACAATTTAATGTTTTAATATTTTTTTTAAATGTTTTAGGTAAGATTTGTTGTCAGCGATACGGCAGCTCATGTTCTTAATACCTGGGTAGTAGCACAACAAAATTTAACTTTTGTAAGTTATTTAGTTTTAATACTACTTTGGTATAAAGTATTATTTCAAAGTTTGGTTAATCTAATATTTTACATATGATTATTTTATTCTAGATACTCAATGGATTATGTCTAGTAGGCCCCGTGCGAAGGGGTGCTGGAGGTGATGTAGTGGGGTTATGTGCATCTATTGAAGCACTAGCTGAACCTTCACCAACACAGACTTCTCGTCCCACAGCTGAGAGACTTTTTCAAAATCGGTATGAAATATTGAGAAATTTATTAGTATACTATGTTTTTTTTAAGATTTGAAGTTCTAATGTAATATAGAACTATAATAAAACAGTATCTTTACATAGATTTTTTGTGATCCAGTGTGATGTAAAAATACTAATAGAATATGACACTATTTAAGATGTGATCCTTTTGATTTTTCAAATTAAATCCCTGTAAACGAAGTTGAGATTGGCCATTAGTATGTTAATAAAATCTTTATTTGAAATTTATATTACAAGTGTGTATTTTATGAAATATAAATAAAATATATCTTACAGTGGGCGTATCATATGCATAACTAGTGCAAGGGACGACGATTCTATTAGAAGCCTGGCAGAAATTGCAATGAACACAATAGTACAACAAAACAAAAAGGCATCAACACCAGCGCCACCAACATCAACTGATGCATCATCAACTCCTCAGTAAGTGATAATGAGCTCCAGAGAGAGACCAGTTTATATGTGTATCGATATTTAAGACAAAGCTTAGAATTTTTAAATAAATGTCAAATACCAATACTATACATGTCCTGTTTAGAAATTAGTCAAAGGCTAGTGAATCAAGTTTGATGATAAAAGATAGTCTAAGAATTTTTTTAGACAAACATACACCTATTTAACACACATGCTCTCAAAGATTCTTCAATTCCAAAAATATCACATAAAGACATGTCAAAATGTTTTGTGTTGTTTATGGAGCATAGACTTTAGCTTTGAATGTTGTTATTGGTCTGTTCATTTACAGGTTTGTTTTTTAATTTTTTAGGATTTGTTAGTAAAATAGGGTGGAATGGGCATGGACTACCCATCCCACCCTATTCATATAATAGCATGCCAGTGGAGCGCAATTCACTTATGGTTGACAAATCGTGTTCATCATTCACACGGTCTATCTAGAAAGAAAACAATCTATTTTTTAACTGCATACTTTATCTCTAGGGGTACCCACCCA
Source organism: Heliconius erato x Heliconius himera (assembly GCA_013421005.1). Lineage (NCBI taxonomy): Eukaryota > Metazoa > Arthropoda > Insecta > Lepidoptera > Nymphalidae > Heliconius > Heliconius erato x Heliconius himera. Next base: position 15,022 of record JAATLQ010033643.1, on the reverse strand, counting down.
GGAAGAGCGGAGCGAAAAACCCTCTTTCGTCTTGTTTCCTGTAATCAATCTTTTAATAAAATCTTTCTGTTTTTCACGTAACCTTCCTCCAGCATCATTGACATTAGGTTTTTAAAGGTCAACCAAGGTCCCCTCTTTCCTTTCCTACCACACACTTTTCCTTCATAAATCTTATTTGCCATTCATTCATTACTCATTTACTTGACGTGCTCAAACCACCTGAACACGCTCTTCTTCATTATCACCTTGACATCCTCGATAGTACCTGCCTCTCTGTATATCACTTTATTGCCTATTCGGTCAGCTTAGCTGACTCCGCTTATCTTACTAAGAGATCGCATCTCCAAAGAATTGATCTTTCTTTATTTCGTATATGAAAGATAATCTATAACTGCGTTCACACGTCTCATCAATAAAGCTAAGGTACCATTAAATCTATTACGTGCAGCAGTATGCCCTTCCACATCCATTTCGTATCTTCCATCTCTATTAAACATACTTCCTAAATGTGCCACTTCATTTACTTATTCTAATATCTTAACATTCGATCGAGTACGTTACTCTCCCACAATTTTACCGCCTCTGACAAAACCATCTTCATGATGAAGCCATCCTATTCTAAGCCGGAATAACTAGCTCTTTCTTTAATGTCTCTCTCTTTTATCCTTACCCTTATTATAATACTTCCGTGGTTTCTCCACTCTTTCTGCAGCATATATCACTTCATTACTCCACCATTTCTCCTCCAACAAAACATATCAAACTTATCCTAAAACTAAATTTGCGCTGCACCAGCCCTCTACAGCTAACTTCAGGGCCACGACTCGTTGACCGCATTATATATAAACCAAACAGCTAAAATCGCGAGCAGAGTATTAACTGTGACAATAGTTCATCACCTATCTTATGTTTTTTTATTTGCATATATGTATATACAGGGTGGAAGCGTCAGCGCTCCTTTTACGGGAACAGCAAATTTCAAACCCATACCTAAAGAAATTAATCAAGATATCTCAACAGCTTAGACGTAGGATTTTTTTTTATTTCACGATGTTTATCCATACCTGTATTTCGTGTGACGCAGTTACGCATAGATTCCAATAACGTAAACACATACTACTACAAAAATACTAGTAAAAGTTAAACAATTTTGAACCTTATTGCCAATACGTGGGCGGCGGTGTCCCTTTGATAGGTTTATGTGCGCGCGTGTCGTCTTTATTTTGTTTAAAAAAACTTCATTTTGGGTTTTTTTTTATTGTGATAGGCTTATATTTAGTAGCTAAAACGTGGTTTCATTTAAAGTGGTGCTGACTAAAACACTCTGTATATGAATAATGCAACATTATTTGAGTAATAATCTCTTTTTTAAAATGTTTATTTTCAGATCCTTAGTAATAAATTACTGTCATTTGGTAATAATTAATGTAACTCCTGAGAAAGCAGATACAAGAGTAAGCAACCAACCACTGATTGAGGTAATTTTTTTTTGAAACAAAATTCTCTTTTTCAATAAAATTAACATACTAACAATTAAACAAAAAAAGACAATTTTAAAGGTATTATATAATTAGTTATGGGTTTAAATATAGGGGTTCCTTTAGTTAATCTTATGAGATCTGGTTCCTGTCAAACAAAAATTAATTTTTCTTGAGCCTTTTTTTTCCCCGAATATAATATTTAGGAAAATACCTTATATGGCTAATATCTCGCAAACGGTTTAACTTCGGATTCGGACTATGCAATATGGGGACAAAAATAATTAGAAACGCATTCTGTATATTAAAAAGTTTCGGTTTTGCCTGAATCTGGGACTAAAGCCAAAGATTCAAATTTGGCGTCAGTTGAAAACGTTATTTCAGCCGAACGGCCTAGCGCACGGGTACAAGCGTGGGAGTGTAAACGCAACGGTTCTGGGTTCGTCCCACTCTGGGGAATGACATTTTTAATATTTTTATTTTGCCGCTCTGGTGAAAAGCGCCGTTGAATTCACCCACTGAACACCCAATGCCTTGACAATTCGATAGAAACAGGGGAACGGGCGTAAACGGGTGAGCGGAGTAATAAAAATAATTAGTCCGAGTATGGATCGAACCTGCAACCATCGCGTTACGTACAGTCCATTGTTATCCCACTATGCCACAGTGGCCCATTATTTTATTTTGTTTCTCTTGTATCCCGTATATAGTAGAATAAGTAGTGGGAACCTAGTGTTAAGACATTTTCCACCGAATTTTCGAGGAGTTGCGTGTTGCTGAGTGTCGGAACTCAATGTCGCGATTTTCCATGTCACCGAAGCGAGAAAATGAAATTATTAATAAATAATAATTAATTTCCCTAAGTGAGAATTTTAGAATTTATTGATATCATTAAAGCATACATTTTTTTTAAATAAATCAATTCACCTTCCCGGTGTATCCCGTACACAACAGGGTAGGCAAGGGATACCTAGTGTTAAGACACTCCGTTCCCCGCTTTCCGCCAAGGAGTTCCGCTTCTGGAGGCATTGAGGCAGAGCTAAGAAAATGAAAATATAAATGTAAATAAATATTTCATTTCCTCGATTGGGGATCGAACCCACAGCCAGTTGATTTTACCAGCCAGTTCTGGCCTCTATCATTTTTTTTAATATAATATAAAACATTTCAGATGGGTGGAGGCTTGATGGGAGTAGAGGTAATAGTGTGTCGCGCAAGTGCATTAGCTAATTTACTAGGCAGATTGGTACTTCCACACTACAGGCTAGCTATTACCACAGTCACTGGAATTCCTATGAAGGTGAAGTACAATTTTTTTATTTATATTATATATTTCACTTTTAATAGCGCCTTAATAGAAGATTTTTAAAAGAAGATTTTTAAAATCATAATTTATGAATTTGTGTCGGTCTTGCGTAAATATGAAAATGCTATACTATGTATAGATCATGATTTCATGTTAAAATGATTTTTACTATAAGAGCACAAGGTGCCAAGGTCCCCCTTGACCTCATAACGGCCCTAAATTACTTATAAAGGACTACAATGTAATTTTTCATTATTTGTTTTATTTCTTAAATAAGCCCTAAATTCAAGTAAGTTGGCATTGATCATGTTGTTTACATTTCAAAACTAGTACCACACAAGTATTTGAAGCACAGTGTTTTGTCATTAAAATTTGATAGCTAGGCTAGCTTACTTGAAATTATGTCAGAGGTGAATATTTAATATTAAAGTTTAATTTAAATAAAAAATTATAAAAAAATAATTGGAAAATATTAAATTAAATAATAACAATATAAAGTACAGAATAAAAATACTAATTTTTATTATCTGAGCCAATAAGTTGTTTGTTCGGTTTTCTGGCCAAATGAAAGGATGCTCATGAAGCACGAAAGTCGTTATTATTTGACTAACTTGACGGTTTTGACAAGAATAAGTATTATAATATATGAAATGCCTAGGAAATTTCTTTCTTATTTAGCTTCTTGATATTTTTCTGTTTTATTATTACTAGTATTTTTATTAATTTTAAACTGAAATCTATATAATTACATTTAAAATTTTATTACTTAGAGTAAATGGTACTGTTTCAGGAAGAACAAAATGCAAGTTCCAGTGCTAATTACGATGTAGAGATTATACATTCAGCGGAAGCGCATGCGGGGTTGAGGGCTTCACAGACGGCACAAGAAGCTACTGAATCAGTAAGTTTCTTGTACAGTACGGTCAACGAGTCGTGGTCCGCCCTGAAGTTAGCTGTAAATGGGTGTGCAGATTTGATTTTACGATTTTTTTTACAATTGGTAATATATTTTGGGATGAAAATTCCAGAGAGGAATAAAATGTGTATATTCTCGATTCACTGCTTTTTATCGTTTGCACACAATTACATAGGAAGGTGAAAAGCAAAAATCCACGGATATCACGTCATGCGTCCCGATCGCGACTAGTGAATCGCGCGAAAAAGAAAATGTATCTACGTCCTAATGGACAATATTCTGAATGTTGTATTATTTATAAATATTTTTTTTTAATAAATCAGCTTCGCGCGGTAAAAACAAAAATATCAGCTGTAAAAATAAAAATATCAGGTTAAGGTCATGTCAAAAGTTGGAGATTATATTTATATAAATATGATGACCCTATGATAAATGTCAACTCGACTTCGATATTGTATTCAAGTGACCACTGGAGGCCAAATCCTACTGAAATATGTAGATACACTCTCGTCTATTTGTAGTGAACTAACTTAGTGCAGTAAAAGTAGCGTGATGTAATTGCCTAGTAGGGTCGACAAGTCAACAAGACAACAACAGAAGACTTTTGACGACTTTGTTCCTAAGGTAGTGCTCCGCTGGTGGACGCCGCGCGGCGCGGAGGGCGGCGCGGGCGGCTGCAACGGGCCGCTGTGGCGCGTCACGCCCGCCGACGTCGCCTCGCGCCCCTCCGCCTGCCTCGTCAACTTCCTGCTCAACGGCCGCTCCGTCACCTTGGAGGTGCCTAGGTACGTAGTTTTGATTGCTACTCTAAATTAAGTCTGATATTGTATGTAAATTAAGCTTGGTTAAGTACATGTGCAACTCTTAAAACTCTAGAACCCTACTTTTTATCTCTCCTGTTATAAGCGAAGCCCGAAGATAATGGAATATTTCATATAGTTATAAAAAGCTCAGACCAGTCGTGGTGCAAAGGCACAGCCGCATGGCTGTAAAACGACAGATTATGGGTTCGATTTCCTATCGAGCGAATGTATAAATTCCTCGCTCTGGTAACAAAACAAAGCGAAGCTAAATACAGTAGAAATTCGATTAAACGGTTAGTCCATTGTTTCTGTAAAGCATACAGATAAAAAAATATCCGGATAATACAGTATACAAGGAAAAACTTAACGTATTTTATTAATTTATTATTGTTTAGTAATTTTTACTACACAATAATAAATTTAAAAAAGTAAAGTCTGCAATTAAAAAAAAGGCTGTATATCCCTGTTACATATTAAGGTAGGTGGGTTTTAAATTTTTTTTGTTCATAAATCATGGGTATATCTTAAAAAATGCTTTATGGTGTGATACGAATACAAGAAAAATTGTAAAAAAAAATCGAAATATCTTTTAGCCCTCTACCGAAGCTCTAATAATTAAAAAATAAATAGATATTTTACGTGTGAATTTCAAACACTTCAAAGCACATTAAAATATTTTCTTTTTTACGTATTCTTATTTTAGTTTGGTTTTATAACACAAACTTAATTGTAGAAAATCTCTTTTCTGTATAATTCTAGGATTTTTAATTAGGTAGATACATTATAATACTGACGGTATTGTTGGATTGAGAAAAAAACTGGAAATTTAAGTAAAAAATAGAAACTATAGTGAACCACAAACAGGGCCATGTAATTGATATTTTGAAAGTAAAATTTTCGGAATCTTTAATTAACTCACCAGCCAACTTCAAAGTACTCAGGTCTGCTTATGTACTATAAAATATTTTACTTGAAATATCAAATAAAGAATATCATGATAAAACGTCATTAAAAAAGAGAAAAATTTTACAATACGCGTACATTAAAACAATTAAAATTTGCAATTCAAAATTTTAATTGCAATATATTTATTTTATATTGGGTAAAGGCAATTAAAGGTTAATAAATGTTTTTTTCCTTAAAATGAATTTTGTATAATAAATATATCATAGTACTAGCCGGCGCGCGCAGCTTGGCCCGCTTATTTGCACCCTTAGGGGTGAATTCTAAGAAAACCACGAAACACGTGTTCAATGAAATATTTTTAATAGTCTAAATTTATTTTTTTTATAAAAATCGGTTGCGATTTAAAGATTTTTCCATATAAACTTTCAACCCCTTATTTGAACCCTTAGGGAGTGAATTCTAAAAAACCATGAAACACGTGTTCAATGAAATATTTTTAAGAGTCTGAATTTCAAATTTTATTAAAATCGGTGCCGATTTAAAAAGAGATCCATACAAACTTTCAACCCCTATTTTATCCCTTTAGGGTTAAAATTTTTCAAAATCCCTTCTTAGTGGATGTTCAGATTATGAAAATAAACATCTGTCCAAATTTCACGTTCTACGCACAGCGGTTACGGCTGAGCGTGCGTCTTACCTCAGTCAGTCAGGTACATGTCCTTTTATATGTATAGATGGTTTCTTTTTTAATTCACTAAAACTTTGAGCTCTGGTGGGCGGTTAAAAAATGTATTACATAAAAATAAAAAATAGTCTAAGTCTAGTCAAAAAGCTTATATTTTTTCCAACTTTTGAGACCCTCCCCCCACTTTAAATATAACATAACTTGAATTGAGCCACTGCAATGTATATTCACATGGCACAGCAGGAAGGGCGGCGGGCGCTCGGCGTCGCACGTGCTGGCGGCGCAGGGCGGCGAGCTGTGGGTGGGCGCGCTGGGCGGCCGCACGCCGCACGACGACCCGCCCGCGCTGTCCGAGGGCGCGGGCGGCCGCGTCACCGACTACAGGTACCTACACGCACACATTCTTTATTCAAATAGACCTTTACAAGCACTTTTGAATCGTTGATTCAACACAAAGGTACCACCGGCTCGGAAAGCAGTTCTGAAAACAGCCAGAAGACACTCAACAGATGTTCTCTTCAAATATGAGGTTTCAAATTTCAATTTTATTGTTTAATACAATTTAATGCATTGGTAGCTATCCTGCATAAAATTTTAATTAAAACATTTTTATTTTTTGCATATTCTAAGACAATATAATAATGTTTCCTATTTAACGTTGTTTATATTATAACTTTAAATTTCTGAAGAGAAAAATTTAAAACACATTGCTGAATATTATTGTAGAGACGTATACTTAGACCCCCATAAATGATTTATTTACTTTTTGGAGGCGATAACTATACCCTATTCATTTTGGCCTGAAACAAAATGTAAACAAAGAAATACTGTTTCTTAAACTTTTATGTAGCTTTTGATTTCAATTTAATTTGGTCCAGTAATTTCTCATGCCTTCGTGATAAGGATACAGGCGCTACAACTTTCTCTCTCTTTTCTATCATATGTCTGTCACTGTTTTTTTATTTTAACAGACATCCTATAAATGACCAAGTCATATTATTCTCTTTCTCATAATTAAACGATTTTCATTGATCATCTTTTACATTATACCAGAATAAAAGAGTTCGGTGCTCTGATGCAGCAGAACAAGTTATTGCCGCTACGGAGTACGGGGGCCAACACGCGAGCTCGAGCTCGTTTGCAACGACACACCACCTACTGGCCTCTCACCATATCATCCACACTTATATTTAATTTGGGTTCTGTAAGTATGTTTATATATAAAAATACTTTGTTTTGTTTTTAAGAAAAATTGCTATATTAATTAGTAATAACAAGCGCAAAGTTACACTGAGTGTTATTGTCAGCACCATTTTAAATGAAACCACAATTTTAACTACTCTATAAAAGCTTAACATAAATCAGAAAAAAATAAATTCCCAAAAATGAAAAAGTTATTTTTTCAAACAAAATAAATAATAAAGTTGGCATTTTAAAATAAAATGCTATTTGTAAGGACGACGCACGCACACATAAACCTATCAAAGGAATACTGCCGCACAAGTTAAAAGTTGTTGAGCCTTTAGTAGTATTTTTGTAGTAGTAAGTGTTTATGTTATTGGGATCTATACGTAATCGCGTCACACGAAATACAGGTATGGATAAAAATCGTGAAATGAAAAAAAAATCCTACGTTCAAACTGTTGACGCATCTTAATTAATTTCTTTAGGTATAGATTTGACATATTTTAAACTATATGCTGTTTCCGTAAAAGGAACGCTGCCTCTTCCACCCTGTATATATAATAAGAAAATTATCGTTGTAAAATAAAACGCCATTTGTCAAGAACGACGCACACGCAGACATGTTATAAAAGATGAAGCTTGTCTTCATAAAAAATTCTTGACGTTTATGATGTTGAATAACTTTCGTTCGTAAGTTTCAATATCCAAGTCAAATTAAAATCGGTCAAATATCACCTTACAATTACTTACAATTTTTTGTATCTACTTATATAGCGCATGCGCTTTAAAAAAATCAGTGGCGCTCATTGTTATTGTTATACTTTGTAATGTAGCTTTCATTTAAAACAAAAACATAGTAAATCGGAAAAACATAGTAATCGAACCAGTAGATCCAGAGATTTTAGCGTTTAAACAAACAAACTACCACCATATTATATTAGTATAGATATGTCTTCTGGATCTAAGCATATAAAAATGTGTGTAAGATATATTTGTTTCATAAATATGTACTAACAATACTATCAATATACATGTGAATGAATAAATTTATAAAACATAATTATAAATAAACAAAAAAATAAAGTAATAAAATACATGAACACAGGTAATGGAGCCCTTGACTCGGCTAGTGGTGCAAGAATCGCTCACAGAGGAGGAGGTGGAGTCGTGTCGGGGCGTGCTCCTCGCGCTCCTCGGTATGGAGTCACGACACGAGTTCCCTTCCGCGCAGTTGCCGTCAAATTTAAGGTATTTCACAATTATATTAAAATTAAGTTTTTTATATAGCTCTCCGAAGAAAAAAGTAGCGGAGAAATGTAGGCCTCGGATCAAGTAGTGCCGACCGATGGAGACCGACTTCCTGGGAGAGGTGAAAAGTCATAATCTTACGATTAACACCGAGACTGCTTTCTTACGGCGGGCAGGCGAGTTCTTGGCATTTCTAGGGGTGGACATATCATCGACAAGGAGACATGGTGGTGGAATCACAAGGTGAAGGAGTCACCTCCGTGAAAAGTAGGAGGCCTTTAAGAAGTGGCAGCAATCCAACTCTCCTGAAGACTGATTGGAGTACATAGTAACTAAACGTGCTAGTTAAAGAACCTATAGTTATTAGAACATGGCAGTATTTCAAATTATAAAACAAATGTAGTTCAGACGGGAGATAAACAGATAATGATAAATAACGTTTCAGGGGTAAATCGTCGAACCGCCGCGAGGAGCAATGGCGGCAAGTGTGGGGCGAGCTGGAGGCGCTCATCCGCGCGCACTCCGCGTCGCCCGCGCACCGCGCGCTGCTGCGCACCGTGCTCGAGTGCCGCTCGCACAACAACCACGGCGCCGAAGGTACTTACTGAGGACCACGCGTCACGCTTATAGCGGGGACCTAATATTAAGACACTTCGTTTCCCATTTTCCACCGACACCAGGGCGAAGAAATGAAAATATTAAATATTTCAGTTCCTCGAATGGAAATCGAACGCACAACGTGACGCGTTTACTGTTACACTTGTACCCTTGCGTCATCATTTAATTGGTCGAAAATTGTATGAAATTTACTAGCACCTAGACTCAAGTTTATCAATTTTTATAAATTGATGGGCGTATCTGACTGGCACTTGACCGTTAGTTTCATCATATGTTGCAGTGATCCGCGCGACGACGGACTCGCCGCTGTCGCCGGTGGGCGCGGGCAGCGGCTCGGACGTGTGGGCGCCGCGGCCGGCGCTGGACGCGCTGCTGGGCGCGCCGCGGCCGCCGCGCCGCGCCGACTTCGCGGGCCGCATGGCCGGCGCCGCGCTCTACCCGCACCTGCAGCAGGACGTGGAGCCGCCGCACTGAACATTAACATTATTAAAAATATCAAGTTTCTTTTAAAAAATATATTTGATAAATCTGATTTTTTTTATTATTACTATACTAAATTTTATAAACATATATATATGTATGTAAAATATTCTAAAAAAGCGAATATATAATATTATAAAATGTATGCAATATTTTTATACATATACTCTGCTGCTCTCTTACCTTGCTAGATAAATGGCCTATCCAATACAAAAATATTTTATCGTTTCAAACCAGTAGTTCCGGAGACTAATTCGTGATTTTAACATAGAGTAAAGATTCCTGTATACACCAGCGTGTTAATATACAAACCATAATTTTAACTACTCTAAGCCTCTCTCTACTAATTTTAAAAAAATCCCAAAAATGAAAAAGTGTTTTTTTCAAACAAAATAAATAATAAAATGGCCGTTTTAAAATAAAACGCCATTTGTCAAGAACAACGCACGCATACGTAAACCTATCAGAGGGAAACCGCCGCATATGCCTCATTCCGAAATCGAGTCGTAGATATTGGCGGCAAAGTTCAAAGTTGTTTAACCTTTAGTAGTATTTTTGTAGTAGTATGCGTTTACGTTACTCACATCTTTGCGTAACTGCGTCACACGAAATACAGATATGAATAAACATCGTGAAATGAAAAAAAAATCTTACGTCTAAACTGTTGAGGTATCTTGATTAATTTCTTTAGGTATGGGTTTGAAATATTTTACCCTATAGCTGTGTCCGTAAAAGGAACGCTACCTCTTCCATCCTGTATAGTTCTAGTAACCGCCTCCGGCGTCGCCCGTTTGAACTACACGATTTTTTATTCAATACACTGAATTAATGTGTTCTAATATTTTATGTTTGCAACGCCCTTATAGTGATTTCTAATGTGAAAAATTCTAAAACTGATATCATATTATTATCGTATTTTTTGTAAGTATACTTAAATGTTTTACAATAAAATTGCTATTTAAGATCGGTTCACTAGTATATTTATAAATATATGTACGAACGGCCTGATACAAATTAATTACTGATAGAGTTCAGATCACTTTTTTGAGATTTCTTGTTATTATTATTTACACATTTATGTTTACATAACTGTTATTATATGTTTTCTTTTTAGCTTCAGGTTGAATCCCTTCCATAGGCATTGTAGATACAGGGAATCCGTTCCCTGATTTTCGCCTAATTCTGGGGGTATTGCGTGTTGAGTGCCGGAACTTAACGCCGCTATTTGCCTCTTTAACAGAGCGAGAAAATGAAGATAATCAGCTCCTGGTTTATGTAAGGATCACCGGTTGATTAATGGCCGTTAATATGGCTTCCGTCATGGTTTCTTAACCGGTGATCTTCTGGTTTACTTAACCCACCGCTAGGCTACCACGAGGAAAACTAAGGAAGTTGACCTGACAGTTAGTTTGCATATATCGAAATCTTTCGATCGAGTGTGGTACGGAGCATTTCTTGCAAAACTTGGAGCATACGAGCTTACCAAATAAATTATGTAAGTGGACTGCCAGCTTGCTAACTGGACGCATCAAGGTAGATGTCCACAGTTTCTGCTCTGAATCATATTCCCGAAACGCTGGCGTCCCGCTCCGAAAGGCTGAGTGTAGTCCCCTACACTGTTTCTTCCGATTATAATAACAATCATATATTAGAGGATCCCAGTATACATTGCTATGCAGAGGATATCACATGGCCGTGCAGGACTTTCTCGGGAAAACGTCGACCAGTGCAGAAATAAATATGTGTCTTCTGTTGAACCGTCCCTCGTGTTTCTTGGTGAGGTGAAAAGGTCACCAGTTTTTGAGGACATTCTTTTTAAACCCGCGCTCAGTACCAGCATATAGGGTCTTAACATTTCGAGTTACTGCCTGTATCGCGATCATCTGGAAAGCAAGACCAAGTTGGCATCCAAAAAACTGGGGCCAAAACTTCGATTGGCACTGTATAGAGCCCAAATTTGGCCTATATTTTTTAAGGCTTTCATGTGCAGATTTGACTTTTTTTATCCTTTTATTATTTGTCAAGTATGAAATACAATACATAATATATTTAATAGATGTCATAACTTATATTTTTAGAAACACACACTAAGGGGACGAATTTAAATAAAAAGTAATTTCATTGTGTGCCATTTCAAAATCTCTTTTGCTATACTTTAGTATAGCACCTACAAAAAAAACCTATGAAAAATTTTAGACTCCCAACCCTTGTAGTAACAAAGTTTCATATACTATCAACATCAAAACTTCATATTTATAAATCGAATTTAGCATAATCCTGTCTTAGCACCTACGTCCTATAAAGAACGTCCATACAATATTAGTCTCAAATCCTAGCACTTGTTCAATGCAGATAACAACCTTAGAAGTCGTATTGTCAATTTCCGTCTTAGTGAGCCACCTACGTCCTAAAAATACTAATACAAAATCTGAGATTTTTACTTGTAGTTTCTGAGATTTCCTGATGACTTTTTTTTTTTAATTAGTCTAACATTCCTTTCTCATGTTTTAACGTAAAGTGAGTGTGTGGTGACCTTTTGATTTTATGTAGATTTTAAATATACAAATTTTTAATATAAAAAACATATATTAAAAGGCCAGTCGTGGCGCAGCGGCACGAGGTGTGACAGTAAAACCGACTGGTTGTGGGTTCGATCCCCTCTCGAGGACATGAAATATTTACTTAAATTTATACTTCCATTTCTTCGCTCTGGTGTCGAGGTTAAGCGCGGCGTTGAGTTCTGCCACTCAACACGCAAAATTTTATTCAATACACTCTTCGCCGAATTTTGAACTCGTCTAATAATTTAAAGGATATATAGCAAGACGAAACGCAGCGTTGAGTTTCGCCGCTCACACGTAATGCCTCAAAAATTTGTTGGAAATTGGGGAGTGTCTTAAAACTAGGTTCCCTCTGCGTCCCCTGCGGAATAGACCGTGAAACTGATAGAAAAAAAGGCGTTATAATATTTTTCTTTTTAAATGCCAAACATAATAAAAAGTTATTTTTACATAATTTAGTGTCTTGCTTCAATTAGAGCGGCGTTTAACAAAAAAATTATTACGCCAAGTATCAAATTAAAACATTCTTATCTTTCTATTCAAAAGTTTACAATAAAATAAGATAAATTGTTTATTTATATGAAAACAAAGATAAAATTTAGATAAAAGCTGAAACGTGAGCGACAGCAATGCGTCATTATCTCAACAATTCTTTCCTGTATATATTATTTATCAAAAAGTACCGCACTTTGCTTATATAGAGTACAGAAGACTGTTGTTTATTTGATAAGTTTTAGAGAAACATGCACTTCACTGATATGCGAGACGTATGAGGTTAGATAAGAATCTGGTGACCCAAGAGTTCAAAATAATGAAATTCTTGTTGTATTACAGTATTTTAAAGTTTGAACATTATATAAATAGGACCACATAATAACTTCAAAATATTTGATAAAGGCTGATTTATTAAAAAAATCAGCTTCACGCTGTATCCCGCACACTTCAGGGTAGGCAGAGGGAACCTAGTGTTAAGACACTCTGTTCCCCTCTTTCTGCTGAATTCTGGAGGCATTGCGTGTTGGGTGGCAGAACTCAACGCCGCGCTTTGCCTCGACACCAGAGGGAAGAAATGGAAATATAAATTTAAGTAAATATTTCGTCTCCTCGAGTGGGGATCGAACCCACAACCAGTCAGTTTTACAATCACACATTGTACCACTGCGCCACGACTGATTTATTACTTTGCGTATTATAGAAAACTAGCGGCCCACTCGTTGCTTCGCCCGCATGTATATTATTTATTCATTAACTAGAATTACAAAAGTTCTGAGAAAGTGCAAGCACTAAGTGGTTGCTTGAGAGGATCTCATCAGCGATAGAGTCTAGGCTACATGCTTTAAAGCCAAAGCTTATCTTCATAAAATTTACTTGATGTTGGAATAACTGTTGCTCATAAGTTTCAATATATTTGTCAAATAAAAAACGATGCAATTTTCAATTTTTTTTTGCCATATAATGCCTTTTTGTGACTTATTTATAAAAAAAAATTGTTTCGCGCTGTATCTCGCACACAGCAGGGTAGGCAGAGGGAACCTCGTGTAAGACAAAGACACTCTGTTCCCCACTTTCCGCCGGATTCTGGAGGCATTGCGTGCTGAGTGGCGGAACTCAACGCCACGCTTTGCCTCGACACCAGAGCGAAGAAATGAAAATGTAAACAAATATTTCACTTCCTCGAGTGGGGATCGAACCCACAATCAGTCAATTTTACAGTCACTTCGTGCATCTGCTAAAATAATAAAACGTTCCTATTGTTATTTCGTTATTTGAGACTAATTAAGAAATAAACTTAAATGTTATATAGCGCTCTTGAGATATGTAGCTTTCATATAAAATAAAAAAAGGCATATCCGACCAGTAGTTCCAGAGATCCTTAGCGTTTATACAAACTCCTTCGCTTTATTATATTAGCATAGATATACATTTTGTTAAGCTATCATTTTTTCTTTATGATGTCTGTATTTTGTTATCCTGTATAACAGGAAGAGGAAGACATGGAAGAGGCAGCGCCCCTTTTACGGAAACAGCATATAGGGTAAAATATTTCTAACCTATACCTAAAGAAATTAATAAAGATGTCTCAACAGTTTGGACGTAGGATTTTTTTTCATTTCACGATTTTTATCCATCCTGTATTTCGTGTGACGCGATTACGTATAGATCCCAATAACATAAACACTTACTACTACAAAAATACTACTAAAGGTTAAACAACTTTGAACTTTATCGCCAACACCTACGACTCGATTTCGGAATGAGCCGTGTGCTGCGGTGTTCCTTTCATAGGTTTATGTGTGCGTGCGTCGTCCTTAAAAAATGGCGTTTTATTTTAAAATGACAATTTTATTATTTATTTTGTTTGAAAAAATAACTTTTTCATTTTGAGAAATTTATTTTTTTCTAATTTATGTTAGGCTTTTATAGAGTAGTTAAAACTGTGGTTTCATTTAAAGTGGTGCTTACATTTCCACCCTGTATAACAAAATAAAGTATAAATAAATAAGGAGAACAGGGATATAATAGAAAATGCCACATTATAAAATTAATATCTTATATTTGTTCAATAAAAACTACATTGTGGGCCCGTGTGCCCGGCGCCCGGGTAACACGACCTTTGTATTATCTTGTTGCATATAAACTCTGCGGGCAGACTGTGTCATAAGGCAATGGAGTGTGTCGTCAAGGCATCTGGTCCGTCCCGTCCCGTCCCGTCACGTCCCGCCCCGCCCCGTCCCGTCCCGTCCCGTCCCGTCCCGCCCTCGCCGCCCACTCGTTACGACTACTGGAATGTCACGCGGGATGCGAACGAAACCTAACACTGGGCCCCGTCCGGAGC
>JAATLQ010033642.1:96968-115693 GCA_013421005.1 Heliconius erato x Heliconius himera | reverse complement strand
TAAAGTATTTAAAAGGATAAGGATTGATACCATTATGGACAAACATCCCTCACAATAAAAAATATATTCAAATTACTATTTTTAGACAGAAATATGCTCACCGTATGTTATCCTTAGAAGATACGAATATGCTGCCGCTGACTTTTTTGTAGATCTTATTAAGAGGAATAATACTCTAGTACATTGTTTTCATGTAGGACTTACCATTAAAGCAGCGCATGCGTGAAAGTGTCTCAACGGGTAGGACTTTATGCACATTTATCATATTTATGTCAAATTACAATAAAATATACATATAATAAACGATATATAAACCTTTCCTGAGAAATACTCTACCTAATGGTGAAAACTGCATCAAAATCCGTTGGGTGGTTTAGAAGAAGATCGCTTAGAAAGGCCAGACAGAGACGAAATGCGTTCTTATTTTATAAGATATAGAGATAAAATATAATAATTCGAAGCCTATGATGGCACGAACTTTTAGGATCGAATTTCTTATACAGGCAATATATGTGTAGGGATAAGACATACTGTGGATCAAAGTCATCCTAGACCAATATTATAATATTGAACTGACTAACTGACGTCATAGGCTTATGTGAACTATTATGGCAACATTAACTATATCGTGGCTAACGCTGTCTCGCAGTACGCTCGCGGTACGTAAGCTATGCTTGTATAGCGTTGGTCGTTGACATGTTGTATACCACTTCTACGACTTAGAATACGATTATTAGGTGTGTGATGCTATTTTATGTCCCAGCTCCGGTGTATCCGGTGTATGTAGTAGTGTCGGCCTGTCTCATACGGATGTGTGATGTTATTTTATGTACTGCAAGCGGTAGAGCGTTCGTTCCAACGACTTATATTGACCTCACAAATCAATCAACATCACGAATCACCATTCTAATATAATTTTAATATAAACAAGCGTAACAAGTACCTTCAGGAAGATTACGCACGCACGTACCGGAGAGAGTATTGGACATGAACTGAGCACAAATAAGGAAATTTTATACTTTTATAAAACAAAACAAAATATATATTAACAAAAAACAAATAATCGTGAAACCGTTATGGCTTTCCATGCCTTACATAATTATTTATTAAAAGAGTCTTAAATAACTTAACCATAAGAACGTATCTTTGAACTGTTTCTAGAGCAAGCAGGATTGACTTATAATCGTCACCCCATATTAATATTTGATATGATTACATAAATCTACAGTCCTCCGAAATACAATCCAAATTAATAAATACACAACTAAGTCGTTATAATTCTTAAATTGCTTTAACAATACAATATTAATATAACTTAGGGACTTACTTCTACCACTAACTACTACTATCTGAGCCAATAGAATTTAATATCGAAAACTAATATCCTAAGGGTAAACAATGCATTTGGGACAATACTACAGTCCGACCAGATCAAAGTCGAATTCCAGTGAAGTTCGATCGCTATAGTTTAATTAGAACAGCTCTGTGACCCGGAACGAGGCGACCGGATATTAGTTCCCGGGCGAGGTCAGGTGGAGATAGGTAACTTGTGTTGTAATTAACTTTTAATTAATTTTATGTTATGAGCTTATGTTTAATAAAAAAAATTAAATAAAAATATATCTATATTATTAAAGAAGTTTATACAGGAGTTCTTCAATTTGGTAATCAATTTAAAAGAATAATAATATCTGAGGCCAGTCGTGGCGCAGGGGCACAAAGTGTGACTGTAAGACCGACTGGTTGTGGGTTCGATCCCCACCCGAGGAGATGAAATATTTACTTAATTTTATATTTTCATTTCTTCACTCTGGTGTCTCCAGAATTCGGCAGAAAGTGGGGAACGTAGTGTCTTAATACTAGGCTCCCTCTGCCTACCCTGCTGTGTGCAGGATACACCGTGAAGCTGAAAAAAAAAATAGTTTATTGATAGAACCTTGATATATTATTTTTTCAAAAAAAAAAAAAAACACTATCCACCGATGTTAAGAGATATAAAATTGTTAATACATAATTCATATACAAAAAAAGATCAACATTACATAAATGTAATTTACTTTTACAATTTACAAGGAAAACATTACATTCTACAGCAAAATGTAAGTATGAAAAAGTAATCTAAATCATACAATCTAGCATACATACATACACGTAGAAGTGTTTAAAAATTATATAGAAACAATTTAAACAAAGTCTTACAATGGCTCGCGGCGTCGCCGGCGGCCACGCTTGTCGGTCTGATGCCTTACTATTAAATACTGTACAGGGTGTAGTAAGAATGTAAGAAATTCTCATCTCGCTATTCACGATCGTGGGCTAGTTATATTAAATGTTCTTGTTTATACTTTTATCATATAAATTATATTTAATTTTTTATTAATCGTACCTGTCACAGTCACCAGTCGTGGTGCAGGGACACAAGCGTATGATTGTAAACTTGATGTGGTTGTGAGTTCGATTTCCTCTCGATGAAATGAAATATATAATTTAATTTTCTTCGCCTGGTGATGACGCAAAGGGCGGCGTTGAGTTCCACCATTCAAAACGCATTGCCCCCAGAAATCAGCGAAAAAAATACAAGAAGTTGGGTAAAAGTATATATAGAGATATGGAGGAATCACGTATATATACAATAAAACAAAAAAAGGTCAAAGCTATAAATAAATTTCATACGTTTCCATTACACGGACCCACTTCTTGCCCAATTCTGTAATCAGTGACAGATTTATAAAGGTATCGCTATCGAGAGGATGAAATTGTTTTCGAACAATGCTATCTGATTGTGTCGCTTAATGAATGGGAGATCTGCAAAGTTGGACGATAGACGTCAAGTTTTAACTTTTGATAATAGACTGTATATAAATCTTTGCTAAATGGATTCTATATGGAAATTTAGGTCGTCATTCGAAGAATAATTAAAGGATACATATTATAGATACATATTTATATTTAGTAAATCAGCTTCACGCTGTATCCTGCACACAGCAGGGTAGGCAGAGGGAACCTGGTGTTAAGACACTACGTCCCCCACTTTCTGCCGAATTCTGGAGGCATTGCGTGTTGAGTGACACACACAACTCAACGCAGCATATATATATTATGCGGTGCCGCATATATATTTAGTATTGTATATATAACGCAAAAACATATAATTCATTAAAAAATATAGTTAAAATATATTAGTTGTATTGTAACTAATGGCCACCCGAACATCATTTGTGTGAATATAATACGTAAAATTCGAAACGAATTTCGAAAAATCTGTTTTTAGTACTTCACTATACGCTAAGACACATGCTCAATTTCAGTGTTCTATGCTCCGCAGGCTGCCTATTGTCTGTCAACCACAAAAAAGTATATACAATATCATAATAGTAGGAAAAACACATAGCGTCTTCATATAGTGTAAATATGTTAAGTCGTCTTTTTTCAATGTGTATTCCTACATTTTAATAGAATTCGAAAGTGTAAAAAAATATAATATTGACATTTATTTTATTTCATATAATAGAGAATACAAATCAATTTTAACAATATACACCGTATTTCCAAAGTATTTCTTAATAAATTAATTTAAAACAAAAAAAAATCGACTTCAAACAACGAGCTAAAAAATAAAAAAAAAATTACATAAAGTAAACCGTACTTTGATTTTGTTAACCAAAAATAATTAAAAAAAGATTTTGTAATTTTGAAGTCTGTGCCAAGTAAAACAAACAGGCTTCAAAATTATAAAATCTTTTAAAATTATTTTTGTCTAAGCAGCTAGCAGGCTTACACTAATGTACAAAGCTGACGATAATCTTAAGACACTCCGCTCTGCTATTTTTACCCACTTAGAGACTTAATCATTTCTCAGAGTTAAAGTTAAACTCACAACTATTTCGAGTTAGTTTCCCGCCAGTAGTTTTACTTCTACAGATTTAATTTTTAACAATAAAATCGTCGACGAAGCAAGTTAGAGTTCCCGTCACGTCTGATGCGATCTCGATATAATAATGCCATTAAACTTTCTGGAGCGGCGCCAACGACGGACGCCATTACCTAATGTGCTGTTTGATTTTTCTTATTCTGTTATATATATGAATATATTTTATTTCCAATATACACTTAAATTGAAATATATAGATATTTTTCTTTTATTAATCAAAAAAATTAAATTAAATTAAATTAGCTTCACGCTGTATCCCGCACACAGCAGGGTAGGCAGAGGGAACCTAGTGTTAAGACACTCCGTTCCCCACTTTTGAATAGTCAAATTACATGAAAATCTCAGTAGTGTCAGTATCAGTAGCTACTAGGCTGGCTAGAGAAAATCTCGTAAAAAACTCAAGAGCTGCACTTTTAATATATAACTTACATGTATAACAATAATAATCAGCTGTAGAGAGAAGTCCATGATAATACTTTTTAGCTTCACGCTTTATCCCATATATAGCAGTGTAGGTAACCGTTCAAATTTAAGACAGTATGTTAAGTGGTTAAACTCCACTTTTCACATAAATAATTCATGTCAGTTGACTCATTGGATTTGTGTATGCTTTTACGCGATGCTTATGAGTTCTAATACATTTAGGGCTTGATTTAAGACTAAAATATTAGCATTTTTCCGGAAAAGTTAAGCAAATTGCGACGCTTAAAATAAATAAAGAAAGAACCATTGAACCGACAGCAGACAATATTAGTCTCTCAGTCTGGAGTCTTAATCTCCGGTGGCTTAGACCCTCGTCTTGTATCTTGGTGTTCTTTTTATTATCTCTATCGTTTTTTTATTCAGATATCGTGTCTTATTTGGTGGGGTAACAGAAAGTATTCACTGTTAAAAGGCTGAATTAAAAACATTGTGTAAATTTTACAGGCACGCGAAACTAAACGCCGCCTTAAGATTAAACAGATGAGTGAAAAATTATAATTATATATTTTAAATGTTTCTAGATTTTTAACCCACTGTACTATAATAATAATTTTGGTTAAATTTGGTATAAAAATATGTTGTTCATTATTAATTATATGTTTATATTGTAGCTTAACGAAAGTTTAAAAACTTATATGTATATTCATAAAATTACATTTCATATAATACAATACAATACAAAGCTTCACGCTAAAGTGCAAAATGAAATAGTCAATAACAAAAGCTCCATTGAAGAGCAACACTTGAATGTGATATTTAAGACACTTTATTAGAAGTTTCGATTCGCATCCAACGTTCACCGTTCACTTGAAATAAGATGAAGAAACTAATATCTTTGCCTTTGAGACACTGGCTCTATTCCAACTACAGTTCTGTTGGTGTGTTTCTTAGTTTCCACTGCGAGTAGAAAGATATGATAAAATATATATTAGGTATATTTCTTTTTTTCAGTCTTCTGTTTTTTGGTCTATCGTGCTGAAGAGTATAATTATTTGAAGACGGTGGATACCAGCTGATCAAGATTGAGATGGTCTCTATGGGGGAGTTAAACGCTTAACAATGAACTGCGAAAGACAGAGAAAATAAAAAACCAGTTAAGGGAATGAAGAGAAATACAACTTATAAATGTTGAGAAACTTAAATATACGGGGGCATGTACTCATTTTGTATAAAAATATTGAGTTATAAGTTTGTAATAGTTTTTATTTGTAATAAAAGTATAAATTTCCATTTTTCGGATTCTTTTTCTTATATTTTCCCAGATTTTATAATTTTACATATATCTATCTAAAATTATAATAATTTATTCGCCACATTATCAAAGTATTTAATTTCATAATTATAAATATCTCTATATAAAATTTTGAAATTAAAGATTAGATAACGTGGCAAAATGAAGTTGAGAAACTTAAGTCTATTCATTTTGTATGAAATGAAATTTTATAATCATTTAAAAAAAATCCTCTATTTGTATTATAAAAAATATTGTCACTTTAGGCCACATTTCGTAACTATAGGTCCACGGGAATTAACCTATAGATTTTGATTACACGGCGAATTTGATACAAAATACAACAAAAACGATGCAAAAGGTGCAACAAAAACAATGCTCGTATTTTATGCTTGAGTTGACTGAAAAGCTTATTTTTTTTCTGTACTCCAAGGAACCGTGGACCTGAATGTCTGATATCAATTTCAGTTTGATACCGCGATCCACGCGATCTCGAGATAAATGGCCTTGACAGATGTCTAGACGGACAACAATAGTGATTCCATAAAGAATCCATTCCTCTCTTTTGTATTGAACCCTAAAAATAAGATTATTTATTGATACAGAATAAAAAGAAGAAGGAGAAATAAAGAGAGCAGTATCTTATTACATTATTATATATCTCTAAGTTATTTTTCAAATCAAAATCATCAGCTTCACGCTGTATCCCGTACACAACAGGGTATGCAGAGAGAACCTAGTGTAAGACACTCCGTTCCCCACTTTCTGCCGAATTCTGGAGGCATTGCGTGTTAAGTGGCAGAACTCAACGCTGTGCTTTGCCTCGACACCAGAGCGAAGAAAATGGAAATATAAATTTAAGTAAATATTTCATCTCCTCGAGTGGGGATCGAACCCACGACCAGTCGGTTTTACAGTCACACTTTGTACCACGCCACGACTGGCCTCAAGTTATTTTTCCTTGTCTATATTTGCTGTCTATATAAAAAATATAAAATTAATTCTATACCTCTACTTTCATGCAATAATTTGAAATTATGTTTGTTTCACATTTATTTAGATATTAGATATATTTTCAATAGCGTAACCAAATATCACGTGGACTACCAGATTTATATATTCGTCATGTGACCGCAAATATGAAAACTACTTCAAGTATTGTATCTGTAACTGCCTGTTAATATCCAATTTATGGCTGTTCTTTTCCAATTGTTACTTCGATGAAATTGCCGAATAGCGTTTGCCATAAAATTGTAGGTCAATAGTGACTTTAATAGAATAATACGCTGTCATAAGAGTAACTGATAAAATATTTTCCAAGGCGTTTGTAAGTTAATTTTCGTTATTTTTTTTAGCGTCACGCTGTATCCCGCACACAGAAGGGTGAGACACAGAGAACCTAGTATTAAGACACTCCGTGCCTCATTTTCCGCCGATTTCTGGAGACATTGCATGTTGAGTGGCGGAATTTAACACCGCGCTTTACCTCGACACCCAGTAAACCGACAAATTAGTTAATATTATTATACTATTTATATAATATATATTATTATTATTTACTATATATACCAATATTAATTTAAAGAATTGTTTTGACGTTTCTCAGGCACTATTCGTTCGAATTGATAAATTATTTTTATGTTAAATAGTTAAAACATTAAGGTTAAGGTTATTATATTACATCGCATTATTCATTTCTAAGTAATCTACAGTACCTGTTTACTCCGAGTATACCTAAGGTACTTGAACGTATCATATATTAAATTTTAATAATTTCTATTTTACCATGAGGACGAAGTCTGGTATATTTTAGTCGAGAGCCAGTTGTATTGTAAATGTAAAAATCGAGACATAGTATGTGATATAAAACAAAGTAAAGATCATATCAAATTGGACCCACATGCTGTAATGAGAATATTATTTTACCAAATAAGCTAATCATGATATGTGACCAAACTTATCAAACAAACTTTATCCTTAGTAATATTAGTTTCTTAATAATATTTCTACGGATAAAGAAACTAACTCTTCGTCACATGTGAGGAACGGAGTGTCTTAACACTTGGTTCTCTTTGGCTACGCTGTATTTATGCTGTAGGGATACAGCGTAAAGATGATTTTATTTATTTATAAGGTTTTCTATTAACGTATTAGTACATTTTTAAATATTAAAATATTAGTTTAAATAAATATTTCATTTTATTGAGTACGAATTGAACCCACACCCTTGTGAAAATAATTTAAAACTAAAAACAATATTTAAGAAAACTTTACTAACAAGTTCAACAAAACATTATTTCTGGTAACAGTGTACCTGTGACGCAATATGGTATGGGAAATAGGCAATCTCCTTTGTTGTTTAAAGCCTTAAAATAATTCCTTTAATTTTTTACTGAACTTATTTAAAATTCATAAAAAGATGAATTTTAAAGTTTAAAATTTGTATAACAATCATTTCACAATTTGTTTTCTGGCGAATAAGAAGAATAAAAGAATGAATAAAAGCGTTCTATACAGATTTCGGTTATACCTATATATTTATACTTTGCACTTCCGTCCGTAACTCGAGCGCGTGCCGCCGCCCGCCGCCGTCCTCGTCGCCCACTTCACGTTACAAAGGAAGAGATGTCTACTATTACGAATTACATGATTTTTTGCATTATTTTTTTGTGTTTTTTTAATCTTTTGAATAAAGTATAATAAATAAAGTCGTCGTGGTGCAATGGCGCAACTTTGATTGTATATACGTTTACGATACGTTGGGAATACGTGCATTGGGAATACGTTAGATTTAATCTTTTATATATTTATTTATATTTTTATTTTTATTTGTATGTTAACGAAAGCTTGCCAAAATCCAATAGTAAAAACCACAATTAAATCGGTTATACCGATTCTGAGATAAGCGATAGCAAACGCACAGACAAACGGACAAAAAAATTAAAAATAATTGTTTTGGCTTCTACTACATTAATAAAGGTCCTGAATAACATTTTTCTTATATATCATCCGTGTTGTCTATAAATGGACCTTAGCGAGATTAAAAAAACCAAGCTTGCATAGTCTCAATTAGAAGCAATGAATAAAGTCTCAATTATAAAATATTATTTTAATTTGACGGTGTATTTAGTATTTAGTAGTAGGCAGGTAGGCAGAGGGTGGGGGACAAAGTCTTTTAACGCTAGGTTAGTGTTAAAAGACTTTGCCCCCCATTTTAGAGATACCAAAACGGAAAACGAACGAGAACGAGAAAGAAAGTTATCCAGCCAGCCACAAGTGAAAATAATAATATCTATACTTATACTATAATCGAATTAAATGTTTAGTGTGTGACCATAGAAAATGTACAATAAAAAATATTACTGGTGGTATTTAATAACGTAATAGTATCAAAAACAATGATATTGACAATTTTGTTTATTGAGTTCCGCTACTCATCACGCCATGCCTCGAAAAATTCGGCGGTAAGTGAGAAACGGAGTGTCTTAACAATATGTTCCCTGACTACAGAATCTGAATATACATTCTTTATATTAGAATATACATACAGAGTGGAGCTGATTTTTATATTAAATGTTTTATGGAATTGGCTGAAATTTTACTTTTCAATATAGATATTGATTTTTAAAATGATTTTATTATTGGAAGGCGAAAGTAATTCGGATTAGTAAATTAATAATTATGTAGTTCAAGCGGGTACTAACAACATAAATAAGTTGTAACAAGCGTATAAAAATTTCGACGTAGCTTGATGAGAACGTATGTCTTAGTGGTCAGAGCGCCTGGCCGGTTTCCAGCAGGCGCGGGTTTGAGTCACGCTACGTTCAAATTTTTATACGTTTTCTAAATAAGTAAGCTATAAATTATTGGCTTGGAAAAAAAATCCCACTGATTTTTCTGCACCGTTTCTTGTCAGGTCTGAAGTATTAGCTTTAGTAAAATATGACATTTAAAAATTAAACATATGACTTAATATTTTAAATTAAACTACAGATTTCACTTTGATTTTTGACTTTAATCAATTTCCAATTTGTAATTCTGTCTGTATGACGCATTCCGTTTGCAGTCAGTTCGTCATTGCACAGTGCGGTCACGAGCGCTACGATTGTTGATGACTTTTGGAGAGGAAATGGGTAAAGGTAAAATTTTAGATAGACTGTAGAAATTAAATCAGAGTAGTAGAGTTCTATTGTAGAATTTACCATATGTGGGGGGATTTTAAGTCATATATTTATATCTATAATATATTTTTAAATTGAGGCCGACATGGCGCGCAACGGCACAATATCTGATAGTGATGGGTGTGACGGTTATGGATTCGATTCCCACTCGAAGAAATGTTTTTTTTTCCATTTCCTTTGTCTCATAACAAAACTAAGCACAGCGTTGAGTTAACTTGCAGTGATGCCTCTTAACTCACAGTGTCCCGAAAATTTGGCAGAGCGTGGGGAGTGAAGTATCTTAACACAGTGTTTCCTTTGCATATCCTGCTAAATGCGGGATACAGTGTGGACTTAAGAAAAATATTTTACATTTTTATATTATGTTTTGACATAATATTAAAATTATCTTTTACCTTTCTCACAATAGTATTATCAGAGAAAAGCATTATTGCAAAGAATAAAAGGACAATTGTTTGATTTACTTTAAAGCTTTACAAGAAAATAAACCAAAGTAATCTACCAAGATCCATTCTTTTCAAGAAGCGTAGAATAGAATATAGATGTAGTAGTATTAAGGGTGAAAAGTCGTATCGGGTGAATAACATTTCTCGTAAATCGCGTCTCTACGACGGCGGCGCTGCTCCCCAACTTGCTTGCTCTGAGCAAGCTCTACATAACGGCGGCGTAATGCGAAAACTTCGTAGATTGCTCCAATATAATTTCGTTTCGCCAGTCATTGAATTAAAACTTTAGTTCAATTATATATCACTAGCTGTTTCTTGCGACGTTGTCCGTTTTAATATGTAGATTATACTAACCGAATATGTACTTTTATTAAAACATTGATTCAAAATTCTCCTAAATTATATGAGGAATGATATATGAGTAATGGCCTCTAGATTTTTTTTATTTGGTCATGGATACCTTGTGCTTTAGATAAGTGAAATATGATAAGGGAAAAGTAATACTAATTCTTATCCCGTACAACATATGGTACAAAAAAGTGTGTGTTATTTAAATAACAATAAAAATTAATTTTGTATGGATAAAATTGAACATATTATGACGTTCCATCATTTCTTAATGTATTGTTTTATTGTTAAAGTCACATAATATTTTCTGGAGTTCTAATAAAATATTATAAGATTTCTGTTGACTAACTTATAAGTTTAGCCAAATTTAAGAAGTTTTTATCCTCATTTTGTGTCTAGGTCATAGTGTATTAAGTTTCTCAAGTTTAGTGAAATTCTGTTAAAAATATGATTTCGCTTCACAAATACTTGCGTTTACAATTTAATATTGGAAAAAATATATATGAGAGCTAAAATCATAAATTAAATATTATATTTTAAGTGAATTTGTACTTACATAAATAAGCCTCATAAAGAATTTAAGACAACTAATTAAATATCTCCATATTGATTAAATTAGTAGAGTATCGTGTTCATGGTAGAGCAGGAGCGTACGTAGTTGTACCGCAGCCGCTCATTTGAGTGCGGCCAACGCAATCAGCCTCGTGAGACCGCATCAAACATACAAATTAACTTCGTAAATCATTACCTGCTTACGAAATACTTGTAAACTACGATTTAAAGGATGGATGGGGATGCTTTAAATTTATTTATTGTTAATAATGTAGTTTAGATCAGAACTTAATAAGCTCTTTGCTTAAATAGGGGTGTAGCTAGAGAGAACGGAGCACCAAACTTTACCGTCTCTACATACCTCTTTCCTAACCTGTTCGGACCTCCAGGGGGTCTTCGTACTTTTTACGAGTCTTTCCCCAAGTATCATTGATATTCTATTCTGAAAGATCGACATCCTACCTTTCTGACTCACTCTCTCTTCAAAGGATTTTAAGTTTTTTTTACTTATACTAACTCACAAAATTCACCTGAACTCTATGTTAACAACATGATGGTCAGTGTTCATTAACAAATATTGTTACATAATACTACTATTTAAGTAATTAACATATTAAACATTAAATAATATATATCTCTTGTATGAATATATCTCTAGCAAAGTCACTAAAGAGACTCTACACTAACGCTGGGAACAGCAAAGAGCTAATCAAGCCCCGCATTAAAGATTAAAATTAACTCAAAAATGACTACATACACATGTTCCACTTTACTTCGCTCTCAGTTAACAGCTCTCATTGTATTCATAAGGTAACAAAGTGTATGCTTGTATAAATTATGACCTACTTTCCATTTATCATTATTAAAACTGATTTTGTGTCTTAAAGTATTTTAGTTTTAAGTTATTACAAAATAAGAACGTTATCAGTATGTAAGTATATACGTATATTATATTGTCAAAATTGAATAGTATTTGAATTTGTATGTTTGTCCATATATCTATGAGAAATTAAAAATCATATCGGTGATCCTTTTCGATTTTACAGTTTAGTTGTTTATAAGGTCGGTTCAATAGTTTTTGGAAATTATATATCTCACTAATTTCTGGCGGTAACATGCAAAACAAGGTACCTAGATAATTGAAAAGTATTTGAAGTAGATACATTTTTAAGGGTTTCGTACTTTTTAAGGAAAAATGGGACCCTTATAAGATTACTTTGTTCTCCGTCTGTCTGTCTGTCCGTCTGCCTGTCGAAAGTTATTGACAATAACTTTTATCTCAGGAACGCCTAGACATATCGAGTTGAAATTTAAACCATATACTCAGATTTACGAGCCCATGATTTCCTTATAAAAAGTATACTACTATATTTACTTAGAAAAAAGATATGGCCGTTTATATCGACATCGACATTGTATTTCGACTCTATAAAGGAAGGAATCAAAATTCATAGGGTAGTTCTGTTTGACCTAGAATTCATTGGCGATTTAAAATTTGGCGTCT
The DNA here is from genome assembly GCA_013421005.1 of Heliconius erato x Heliconius himera. Taxonomy (NCBI): domain Eukaryota; kingdom Metazoa; phylum Arthropoda; class Insecta; order Lepidoptera; family Nymphalidae; genus Heliconius; species Heliconius erato x Heliconius himera. Next base: position 103,017 of record JAATLQ010033642.1, on the reverse strand, counting down.
AGTATTTATAGGCAGTACTAGTTTAGAAAGAAGAGCTGAGGAGAACTATACATTTGCGGTTAAATTCTAAAAAATCATAGAAATATCAAATGAAAGGGCTCTGGCTAAGCTAAGCCTGAGTTTCAGAACAAAAAAAAATATTTATTAACAACGATAGATAGATAATTTCGATAGGCTTTTTGAATTCATAAAATAATGAGGCCGGTCGTGGCGCAGCGGCACGAGGTGTGACTGCAAAACCGACTGGTTGTGGGTTCGATCCCCACTCGAGGAGATGAAATATTTACTTAAATTTACATTTCCATTTCTTCGCTCTGGTGTCGAGGTTAAGCGCGGCGTTGAGTTCTGCCACTCAACACGCAATGCCTCCAGAATTCGGCAGAAAGTGGGGAACGGAGTGTCTTAACACTAGGTTCCCTCTGCCTACCCTGCTGTGTGCGGGATACAGCGTGAAGCTAATTTAATTTATTTTTTTTAATAAAGTAAATAAAAGTAGTAGTATGATTCGATTTAAAACTTAATTAACAGAATATGAAACTGTAGTAAATAGTAAACACACAGTGTTCAATATTGAACAGTTTCATTGCGATCTCTACGAAGGACTCAATGAGCTCGTTAAAATCCAAATTGAAATGAATACTTGCTCTGCCAAATGTAATGCAGCTGATACGTGGAATTATTGCGACGACGCCTCGCTGAAGTGCGTGTTGCTATTTTTTGCTGGATTAATCATTTTAGACGATCAAAAGGTGATTTAAGGTGTAACATAAAGGATAATGTTTATTACAGTAGAAACTCTATTATCCGGCAGACAGACCAACTGTATTAAATGTACCTACAAGTCGTATCAATGCAAGCATGAATGTGTCGAATCTGACACCACCTCGCCCGCGCCGCGTCCCATCGTCGTACATCTTAAGATATCTTAATAAACATTGATTTTCACTTTATGTATTAGTTGTTTTAATTAAATTTATATCACAATGTATGTGCATACTTACATATTCTAAATACCCGATTACCAGATTTTCCATACTTTGGATTATCCGGATTTTCGATTATCCGAATGCCTACCAACAACAATTAGTCCGGTTAATCGAGTTTCTTCTGTATTTGTATTATGTTATATACATAATATAAATAATAAGGTAGGGTTCTTTTTTAATTTATTGGTTTAGGATTTTTTAAATCATAATTTGCTTTATTATATAAATCTTAAAAATCTTCATTTCGAACTGGTTATTGTTAGGCTTTTAAAATGTTTTTTATTCTTTCAGTTTTTATATCTACTATCTGACTAAAATTAGAGAAGGTAATTGTATAAATTTCAAGTAATTGTATAAATCTTATAAAAGTACCTTTAAAAAAAATATCTTTTTTCTTATTATAAAATAAACGACGTAGGTCTAACTGTGGCTATTAATCTCAGAGATAAGCCCCAAGTTATTAATGAATCGTATCTTTCAATTCTTGGTACACTGGAAAATGATATTTATTTATTTTTAATAAAGTTCAATTTAGATTATTTCATGGTAAGTATTAATTTTAGCAAATGTATGAGTCGCTAGGATTAGAAACAAAATGCCAATGCCAGAATGGTAGCTTCTTGTATAAAGGTTTCATTAGTCTTGTTCGCTTACTCTCATGTACGTGAATTAGCAGATTAAATTTGTTTTTACCGAGATTCTGATTTTTTATTACAGTAAAAATGTTATTTAAGTAATTAAATCAGAGGAAACTCTAGTGTTAAGACACTCCATTCCCCAATTTGTGCCGAATTCTGGAGGCACTGCGTGTTGAGAAAGAAGTAATGGAAATATAAAATTTAAATAAATATTTCATTTCCTCGAGTGGAAATCGAACCTACAACCAGTCGCATTTACAGTCACACTTTGTGCTCCTGTGCCACGACTAAGTTCAGTTTAGGCCTTCATTACAGTTAATAATTTTAAATAAGGCTTAGCCCTTAGAAATATCATATTTAAATATGATATTTGAGTATGATTTTTAGTTTTTCTAATGCCTTTAAAAAAATAATCAGCTCAAACAACTAAAATGCTACGATACCACCTACGCTACTAATTTATCAAGAACACAAGCAACGTCGTACAGCAAAATTAGTGTAAAATAAATACAAGAAATGGAAAACCCTCGCCTCTACCCTCCGCTCTACAGTCTACACGAACAGTTTGCTCCGGCCCGATCCCGCAATCACGCGAGTAATTAGCCGGGCGCGTGAGAGGAATGCGTATTGTTGGTTCATACTAGTATGTATTACAAAGCTTTTCAGTACAGCTTCCTGGCGTTCTACTTGACGGTGACTCGTGTGCCGAGAGGGTAGAGCTCAAATTGTAGAGTCTTTTTAGGTGTGTGTTCACTTATAGCGAGTATGTGGATGAGCTTTAAATTTATATATTATGAAATAGTAGGTTAATTGTATCGTTGTTTCGTTTATATTTATTTTATTTATTATTACTGGGGAAACAGCTGCCATTGCGACGTTTATGTCGCTTTATACTAAAGTGTAACGTATTGTCAAACTTGTGTTATGTGTTATTTTATTAATTATATATATTTTTTTAAATAATAGCAATCTCTTTCCGTACACTTTATCTATATAAACTATAACTGATTTAATTTCATCCTCTTGTTATTAATTTCATACTAATGTCACACAATTTTCTTAAAAAGAGGTACAAAGTTATTGCTTCCCGTATTAATAATATATGAAGGGTAGGATTTCATTTCCTCGGGCGGGAATCGAAACCACAACCTGTCGCATTTACAATCACATGCTCGTGCCCCTGCGTCACGACTGGCGTCATACTTAATATTTTCATTTCCTCGCTCTGGTAACGAGACAAAGCGCAGCGCGGCGTTGAGCTCTAAGATAAAAAAAGAAAAAATACTACTGGCAATCCTCTAAGATAAAAAAAAATAAGAAAAAAATATTCGCTGTCACCATGACAACAACCCTTGATCAGGGCCTGAGTCATTAGTGCGTGTGGCTTTCTATCGGCGAGGCGTGTGTGTGATCGGAAACCTAATGAATGGAACACGATAACGCCCCATACCTACTTATATTATACACGTATATCGAATAATAGTTTCGCTGATCTCACGTTTCAATTGAATTGCGTATACGATATAAGAGAAAAATATGTATTTGTCTTTAGTTATAAACTAAAAACACAGTTTCACCTTTTTTTTCGCATTAAAAAAGAATCGTCGCCATTGTTTGTATAAAGGTTTCATTAGTCTTGTTCGCTTACACTCATGTACGTGAATTAGTAGATTAAATCTGTTTTTACCGAGATTCAAATTTTTTATCACAGTTAAAAAATTTACTTAAGAAATTAAATCAGCTTCACGCTGCATCCCGCACACAACAGGGTAGGCAGAGGAAAGCTAGTGTTAAGACGCTCCATTCCCCAATTTCTGCCGAATTCTGGAGGCACTGCGTGTTGAGAAACAAGTAATGAAAATATAAAATTGAAATAAATATTTAATTTCCTCGTGTAGAGATCGAACCTATAACCAGTCGCATTTACAGTCAATTCAATTGAATTGCGTAAACGATATAAGAGAAAAATATGTATTTGTCTTTAGTTATAAACTAAAAACATAGTTTCACCTTTTTTTTCGCATTAAAAAAGAATCGTCGCCATTGTTTGTGGATAGTCGCCCCAGGCGACGGTTATAGATTATTCTACAAGTAAGCACTAACTTTTTTATTTAAAATAAATTATAATAAATGAATTGCAAAAACTGATTAGTTAAATTTATAAAAAATGTTTTAATTAAAAAAGAAACTCCCTTCGCATCAGGCATTTCAGGCAGGTCACTGTTAAGCTACTATTCACCACAATAGCAACTATCCTTTCTTCGAGAGTTTAAATAAAATGGGTTTTACTCATTATGTTCACAAAAATAGATTAACACAATAGACAAAAGATCTATATTTCCATATATAAATTGCATTACTTAATAGATACAAGTTTTTGATTATATATATTTTTTTATTGAAAACAGCGGCAACTATCCTTTCGAATTTTACTCTAAGTAGCCGCAAGCTTTCAGTTTGAACAAGGACAAAGTGATCTATCTGAGTAAAAGTGTCACCACAAAAACACGCAGCTTAATAAATTATATTACTCGACACTGAAAGCTCTTTGTCACATACTAATAAACCATGTTACAGAATACATGTCGATGTGTGTAAATTTTTATGAGAGTTAGTCCAAACATTAAGAGCTTTTGACTTAGTTGAGGACGATCGTAAGTTGTCTCTACGTTAATCAAGTTTCTGTACAATATATAAATATTGGTTACCTTCACTCCGTTTCCGTTAAGACAGTTACGTTCCGCACTCTTCACCACATTCAGGAGGTATTGGTCGTTGATTGGCGGAACTAAACGCCAAGCGCAACGCGAATTAATATTTTTATTGTCTGTCTAAACAATAAAAATATTAATTCGCGTTGCCAGTTGTACGCTTATGCCCCTGCACCACAACTGGCCTCACTCTTCTATACTTATAATATACATTTTTATATCCTTAAATCTGAGTTTTAAAATTTTACATTCAGAATAGAGAAATGCTTTTTTTTAAAAACATAATATTTATTAAATAAATATTTATCCTTACACCTTTGAAAGTTAGTTAGGTAAAAAATGATAACAGCTCCGGTCCTTTAAGTTCCGCTCTCCACTTTTTGCTGTTAATGGAAATATTTTATAGTGAATTGTAAGAAAGTTTAAAGTTAGAATTATTCATTATGTTCTAGCGAAACCAGATCATATTAATTCTATATAACATTTTTGTTTTTGTTTTTTTTTTAGTGTCGCGTGGTATTTCCAATACGCCTACGCCTAGAAATTCAACACTCCGTTTTCTCCTTGCCGCACAAATTTTAATCTTTATAATTCTTGCATATATATGTCGTGCAATAAAGATTTTTACAACACAGATTACTACGACATAATTGTTAATATTTTTACTTTAGAACATTGAATTATTAATAATTTAGGTCTTAGTAAAGATAGTTAGAGAATCATCAAATTAAAGCTAACTAATAAAGGAGGTTTCACTAACTATTTATATTTGCAATATAAATAGTTAACATTGAAGTAATTAAACCCGGAACCAAACTTGTACAGCACAAGTAAAGGCCTAAAAGTTTTGTCCTTCATGATTCCAAATAGAATTAGAAAGCTCCTTCCTCCGTATCAATTAAATTACTCCAAGTTAACGGAAACTCTACTCAAGTTAAATAATATAGCTTCATAGTATGAAACTTACGACGGTGTCGCGCAGTAGCTGCATGACATTTAAATGTAAACGTGATAGTTATGAGTTCGATACTGATTTGAGGAATCGTTTATATTTTTCTCAATGTCATTTCCCTAATCATGTGGGAAAAAAACTGAGTGTGGCCAAAATTCTTGGGAATTGATTTTAAGAAAATAAGCCGTTTTAACGAAAATACTGTTTTTGATTTTAAGTGCTTATGGGCGAACCCATAAGCACTTAATTCTCACAATATTCTCACACGGGGTAATAATTATATTTATTTTATTTTCTTCTTCCCGTTCTGGTAGACAAATCGGAAATTAGAGTTCCCCCTCTCAACGCGCAAAGTCCCGAAAATTGTACGGAACATACGAAACGGAGTGTCTGCACATGAAAATGCAGGATACAGCGTAAAGCTATTTAGCTAATACAATTTTTATTATACTCCATTTCTGTTCTGTTATTGAGAACTTTTGTACGAACGTTCTTTCGAACGTACCTTTTAGAACCCACGCGTTTCATAAAATAATACAAAACAAACCAACACTTTTACAATCTCCTAAAAATTCCCATCAAAAATTTAATTTCCCAGCAAGAAGCTCAAGTATTTCTCAAAGTTCCGTCTCGAGACACTCGCCTCACGTGAAAGCTCCTCTCGCAAAGACGTCGTAATATCCTTTGTACTGCGTCTATCTATTTCATTACCCTGTTCCTGTCTATACGGTTTAATGTTCTACTTGTTGTAGGTGAGCTTTC
>JAATLQ010033642.1:58452-96958 GCA_013421005.1 Heliconius erato x Heliconius himera | reverse complement strand
TTCATAAAATAATACAAAACAAACCAACACTTTTACAATCTCCTAAAAATTCCCATCAAAAATTTAATTTCCCAGCAAGAAGCTCAAGTATTTCTCAAAGTTCCGTCTCGAGACACTCGCCTCACGTGAAAGCTCCTCTCGCAAAGACGTCGTAATATCCTTTGTACTGCGTCTATCTATTTCATTACCCTGTTCCTGTCTATACGGTTTAATGTTCTACTTGTTGTAGGTGAGCTTTCATCTTTGTGTTATCTGTAGTTTTTTAACGTTGACTATCTATTAGTTTATTTTATTTTATTGTATAGCGGGATCGAGTCCAGCTATGTTAAAATTTTTGTACGTTTTTTTAAATAATTTTCTTTCTTAAGTGTGTTTCGATTAATAATTTAAAAAAAATACCTTATCATTTGATTAGTCAATCTATTTACATGGTTAAGTACATTGGCCCGATATAATAGTTCATGTACTGAAAAAAATATGACGAAAAATTTTAAATCAAAAATTCTACCTCATTTATATTCCGCCAGTCGTAGCGCAGGGGCAAAAAGTGTGATTGTAAAACCAAATGGTTGTGGGTTCGATCCCCACTCAAGGTGATGAAATATTTATTTAAATTTATATTTCCATTTATTCACTCTGGTGTCGAGCAAAGCTCGACGTCGAGTTCTACCACTCAACACGCAATGCCTCCAGAATTCGGCAGAAAGTGGGCAACGGAGTATCTTAACACTAGGTTCCCTCTGCCTACCCTGCTGTGTGCGGGATGCAGCGTGATTTATTATTTTTTTTAATCTCTGCTTATTACAAAATTTAAAAGGAAACTTTCAAAAAAATTCGGACCAACACCCTCTAGATTTACAACTTGTAACATTCCTTCAGTAAGCTAGGTGTAATTAACAATAAAATACATTATAAAGATTATCAATATTAAAAATACTTCTGATAAGACAAAAAACTGTGCTAGGTACCGCCCCTTTATCAGCACGAAATCTGTATTCTTTTATGTGATCTTAAACACTAAATGATTATTTTAGTTAATTCTCACCATATTGTTATAATAAATCGACATTGTTTGTTCCTGGGATGCTATTGCGTATTGTTCTTATGTATGTATGTATGTACAGTGTATAATGTTCCTTACATTAATTCTACTTAATGGAATGTATACAACAGTCTGATTGCTTTCATTCGGAGCTCTCTCCACGCTATTATTTTCTCGCTATAATATTCTAATATCGGTACTGAATGGGATGGCTCATGGAAACAGCGGTTGTAATAATCATGTTTTTTTTAATGATATTTTTGCTTAAATTATTTCTGTTACGTTTCAATTATTTCAATTATTTTGTTTAAATTATGGCTTACTTTTATCTTCATACTGTATCCTACTTATGTATAGCAAGATAGGCAGAGACAATTTAGTGTTTGGGAACCTCCGTTTCCCACTTTCCACTAAATTTTCGAGGATTAAACATTCAGTTGAGTAACTGACCTCAACGCCGGGCTTTTCGTTTTCCCAGACCATAGAAACGTCATAGGACCTCTATATGGTTTTCTCCTTCTTTTTGTTTTTAAAACTTACTTCAAATAACTTAAAATAAGTTTCTAGAAAGCGGGTCCCTCTTTATTTCAATTCTTATATGAAATAACGGCTTGAAATAAAGCCAAATAAAAAAGTCCCTATATAAAATTTTACAAAATTCATTTTTTTTCTTGCTATAAACCTATAGTAAATGGAATGTCAGAGACCTCCTGGCCACATTTTACGAGCTCAGCCCACGACAGTCGTAACGTAGTGTATTGAACGGGGCAACTATTTTAATATATCTGTTATGTCAACGCTACATACACTACGGGAGCAATATCTAAAGGACTATATTGCATTCGTACTTGATATATTACTTAATGAAAAAAATCTGCTTTTATGTTTGTACATGGTCGCTTTAGGCATTTTTATTGAAATAAGTACGTATTGGTAAGCTTGCCGGTAGTGGGTTCAAATCGCTTAGGGGAAATATATTATTTTCAGATGTGCGGCGTTAGGTTCCGCTACGTAACACATAATGTCATGAAAGTGGAGAACCGAATGTAATAACATTTAGATACGTCTGCCTATCTCGATACATGCGAAATACAGCTTAAAAAAATAATATTAAAATACTCTATACACCACTTTTTACTCATTACGAGATATTGGGTACCACACTGGTAGATAATAAGATATTATCATATAATCAATACTTTTTTACGCATTTTGCAATATTGACGTCTATATATCTAGTTTTATGCAATTTTGTATACTGTATTATTCATATGAATGCCCTTATTAAATTTACATCATAGGTAAAAGAAAAATAAAGAAACAAATCGTTATTTTTTTCCCCATAACGTATAACAACACTATGGGGACTAATTACACGACGTAAACGAAAACGTTCTGTAGCACTTGATTAAATTCGTAGCAACGACACGAGGTCGTAATTACTGGAGCTGCCTCTGCAGGGGGACAAGAGGACACTATATATGAGAGTAGGGAGTATATTACTTGATTAAGTAGATCGATGTCTAAATTTGACAAATATTGATTGTTTTTGCAGCTCTATGTTAGTATTTAGATTATTATTGGAAAATAAATAGTTGTTTCATTCGGTATTTTATTTTTTGTTATAGTAGGATTTTTTCTGTGATATATCTAGTTCTTGTCATATTTATACATTTAACACACATTTATTTTTATCTGAATCTATATTTACTAAATGAAAATATTTTCGTTATTTTATTTTTAAACCGACTTTCAAAAAAAGGAGGTTCTCTATTCATCGGAATCTTTTTTAAGTCCAGTAATTTAGAATGTGTGCATTATAAAGCCATGTAGAAAAATGACGCCACGAGGAAGGAATGACTTAACACTTGGTTCCTTTTCCTACCCTAATATATTCGACTTCTACTTGTATACTTTTACGTAGTAACTCATATAAAGTGTGAAGCTATATTTTTAATAGAGCCGAAGGTTTTGAAGTAAATTAAAGAGTATCTTTAATCAATCTTTAATAATATGAAAAAGTTTAGTTATTTCCGTAATTTTTTTAAAGAAAACAGAGTGGCTAGTAAAATGAAATTTAACACATTAAAAAAAGCGAAAGCACTTTCATATAAGCATAATATACGTAATATATTTTCTTTAAAATACAACCTTTATATCAACAAATTACCAGTCCCAATGTAGTAACTAAGTAAAATTAACTTTACAACATACTTTTATACATTATCTCTAGTAGTAACAACGTAGTTTCTTGTAAACTGTAGTAGTATAGTGTAGTACACTGTAGTTCACTGTAGTACTCACAAGGCTATCTGCACGCGTCCCCCGCGACTTCCCGTGATAGCGCCCGCTCAACCGTGAACCGATAAGCGAGCTTATTTACTCTTACTAAAACTTCAACTAAAAGCTCTTATAAATGGTAAATGTTTGCTATTTACTTATCTCTTATTTGAAATAAAACATAGAAAATATATTGATTAATTTATATTATATTATATTAGCAACTAATATTAAAAAAAAAAATGTTTAAATAATATTTCCTTAAAGAAAAGAAATCTATCGTGGCGCAGTGGGATAGTGTGAATCTTAATAGCTAGTGTCAAATTGTAGTAAGCAACCTACTACAATTTGACACTACCTATTAAAATTATTCTCACTATCCTGCTCTAGTATAGAGACGCGGTGTCGAGTTCCCCCATTCCCAAAATTTGACGGTAATTAGAAAACGGAACACCTTTGCCCTAAATAGAGAGAAAAAAGGCGAAATATGAATATTGAAAATGGTATTGTAGTAAGATTTTTTTTGCTATGAAATGTCACTGTGTAACTTACGTGTGTACAATGTTCAGATACGACTCAATCAGTTAGGAATAATTGTTTCGAAATTCAATTTCAATATTTGATCTAATACATGTGGATTACAGAATGCTTCTAACAATTATATGTGCGTATGAGACTAATACCTAGTATTCATGTACAGGCTTGTCTGTCTATATATGAGCCTGCAATATGTATTATAGGCACTCTACATAAAGTTTGTACTTTTAATAATTATTTTCTATGGTACTAAAAAAATATATAAAATTTGGTTTATTTTGGCACAATCTACACCTCTTGGAAACTATTTTTTGCTTCTAAAATAACGATCCGACTTAATTAATGTAGTGACATTGAAATGATGAAAAAAACTTCAAGCCTCTGGCTGCTCTGATATAATATAACAACTGTAAGCTGTATAATACAACATATCAGGGCAGCCAGAGGGAACCTGAAAACGTGAAAAGCTTCATTCCTATTAAGACTTTCGTTTCCCAATTTTCGCCGAATTTTAGAGTATACGGAGTGACCATTGTACTTGTGGTTTACTTCGGGTAAAATGTGTCATTTGTCATACATAACTTCCATTTGAGCTTGGAGGCGAAGTAGATACAACCTAGTATATAATATAAACAGACTCTATATAATATGTTTTTCTTAATAATACATCCCCCTGTGTAACGCGTTAAAAAACCATTAAAGGAATTTTTGATACACGCTCCCTCCTCCGAGAGCTACGGGGACGATGTCTTAGTAAAGAGTAATAACTCTACGAAAAGCACTTAGTGTTATTTTATGTGCCATACAATTTATTATAGAACATTTTTTGTACAGCTTTCCTTTTTTAAAACGTTTAAGGATAAAATACAGGGAGGGAGTAGTTAGTGATTGTATGTTTTTTTTTGGTTTTATTCTTAAATATTTAATTCACATTATTAAGAAGCATTACTTTGTAAAAATATTATATTGTATACAAAATACATCGACCCATGTTGGCAATGAGTCCAAAAATAATATATTTAAATATTAAATATGTATTAATAGTTAATTAGAAATAAGTATCAATAATTTTACTTATTATTTATTTTGTATATTTTAGTTTGTGTTTAAGCATCTATATGACTAAATTTGTGAAGTCGTTTTTTTATTATTTTCTCTGTATTCTGTACTAATTGATTATTTTTTATTGTTTTATTAGTAGATGCAAGAAAACATTTTAATTGATTTGAAATTATTTAAAATAAAAAAAATATTTCAATTACACATAATATATAAAAAATCAGCTTCACACTGTATACCGCACACAGCAGGGTAGGCAGAGGGCACATAGTGTTAAGACACTCCGTTCCCTTTCTGCCGAATTCTGGAGGCAGTGCGTGTTGAATGGCAGAACTCAACGCCGCGCTTAGCCTCGACAACAGAGCGAATAAATGGAAACACACAAATTTAAATAAATATTTCATCTTCTCGAGTGGGGGAATATATATATATATTACATATAATAACCCAAACGTAAAAGGCATACCTTAATTGTTAATATAAGGTAAGAAATATAGTTGTTAATATATGTTAATAACCTAATATAATAGTAGTCTAAACAGGGCAATTAGAGTTCCTCTACAAATATATAGTAACATTAAAGTTAGCAACGTGTCCCGCGCGACTATTACACTGCGTAGAACAGTCACTACTATAATATTATACTGTATAAAATACAATAGTATATATTACGGTTAACTGGTTAAAAATTAATTAAATTAATATTTAAAATCGTCAAAGCACAATTGTGATCTTTTTGTTCATACAAATATATTGAGACGGTTAATTACATTTTTTTTTTAAATTTATATTGCAAGTTCTCACTCCTTGCCAAAATTCATAATTGTAGGTCCACATGAAGTACGCTATAGGTTTTAAAATCAAATAAAAATTGATCATACAACCTATTGTCAATCAAATAAAAGTTGATTTTAAAACCTAGTGCGTTGACTTGGAGGCTTGATTTTTTCTGTATGGAGATCTTGATTTTTTCTAAGATTTTTTATTATATACTTATAAATAAGGTCGATATATCTACGCAATATCGAGATAAATACTCTTGACACACCGAAAAACGGACAACAAGGACAACGGATTCTATATATGCGTTTATTCCTTGAAATGCGGAACCCTAACGAACAAACAGTTCCATGTGCTGGATTTGAACCTGCATACCCCATGTATAAAACCAAATTAAATAATTGAACAATATCATTATAGTTAGTAATATGAGCAAAACGTATTAAGTAATTTCTAAAAGCACAAAAATATTCTCTAATATAACAAAATAGGCGACACAAAGGATGTTGACGGCTTTTGTTGCGGACCAGTGAAGCGCTTTCTTGTGAGATGAGTGTCTCGACTAGAGAGGAGGAATGTATCGTGTAGAGTATATACATACATACATCTATATATTTACGTATAAATATGGCAGGACGTATGCTTGACAAGAATTTCTAATTAATTTAGATATTAAGAAAAACGAGGACGTCGTGACGCAGGGGTGTAAACGCGACGCAACTATCATATAAACGCGACGGTTGTGCGTTCGATTTCCACTCGTGAGATTGAAATATTTAATTTTTTCAGTATATTTGGTCGAACGCGTTAATGTTAGGAACTGCTGGTTCGAACTGAAAAAATATTTTTGTATTCGATAGTCAGTTTATCACGCAAACTTCTAGGCTATATAAACATGTGTCATGTGTCGTGCACATAATACAATCCTATATTTACTTATTAAATATTTAATTAATAACTAATTTAAAGTGATCAATATTAAGTTTTTTATATACTATAATTTAATCTTTGTTATCATTTGAATGATGCGTTCTCCTAATATAATCAGTTGTACATGATAGTATAAGTATATCCTAAAAATGTATGTAATGTTAACCGTACATATTGTACGACAGTTGGAGATCCATATAAATAAATAAATAAAATAGGACTACGCAGGCGAAGCCATAGTCAAAAGCTAGTTAAACAATAAAGTTATTTGCCATATGCTACTAGTTTTATATGTATGAATGAGACATTATACCCACTAGTGCGAAGGTAACCCGACGCCATAATGTGTTTCAATTTATTCAATACGTTTATTATGTTGCTTCCTTTTGTGTCGGGACTGTGGAAATAATATTCACATAATATTTGTACAGAAATACGACTTTTGTAAATGTGGAATAATATTGCTATTTGTTGTTAGGATGATGCATATGAGAGTGTTTCTTTTGTTTGTATTCGTATAGTGTTATCGTATAATGAAATTAAAGTCAAGATTTGAGGCTATCGTGACAAAAGCGTGCGACTGGACAACAAACGTTGTGTTGTGCTTGGGTTTGATTCTCGTTTGGAGGAATAAAATATATATTTTTTTTATCAGCTTCACGCTGTATCCCGCATACAGCAGGGTAGGCAGAGGAAACCTAGTGTTAAGACACTCCGTTCCCCACTTTTTGCCGAATTCTGGAGGCATTACGTGTTGAGTGGCAGAACTCAACGCCGCGCTTAACCTCGACACCAGAGCGAAGAAATTGAAATATAAATTTAAGTAAATATTACATCTCCTCGAGTGGGGATCAAACCCACAACCAGTCGGTTTGATAGTCACACTTCGTGCCGTTGCGCCACGACTGGCCTCATTATAAAATAAAATACAATATTAATTATTTTTATTTTCATGTTCTGGTAACGACGCAATGTGGCGTTTATTTTCGCCACTCAACATGTTATGCATTGAGAATTTGACAAAAACTGGCAACGGAAATGTCTTAATGAGAACGGACGGAGTGTCTCAATACTTTGTTCCCAGCTTCCCTCTGCTTACCCTTCTATTTACGGAAAACAAAGTGAAACAAAAATATATTTTAATATTTTATTTCTTTTCCGATATTTCTCCTATTATTTGTAATTAGTATGTCTGTTTAATTACTCGTTCCGAGATTGCCATCAAGCAAATCATGGTTTTTCTTTAAATTCATTCTAATTGAATAAAGTGTTGATATTTTTACTTTTACTTACAGTATATTATAAAATCAAGTCATAGTAATCTCCTCAAATATTTTATTAAACAGCAAAGATGTTCTATAATATTATTACGATTTTTTATGATAAATATTTCATAGTTTTTAATGGTACGGAACGGGTTCCTCATATTTCCTGCATAGCACGGTAGCCAAACGAAGTTGTATGAACTATATTTCCCACTTTTCGTCCAAATTAGAGACATTGCGTGTGAAGTAGCGAAACATAACGCCGCGCTTTGTTTACCATTGCGAAAATACTAATAATTTGAATATAATCATTTCCACGAATAAGTTGAACCCATTACCACCCACACTATTGCCTTTACTATTAAATTCTGTTCTACTGCGCCATAACATTCTTATACTTATATATATTATTCTTTAGTAGCAAAGAAATGAAATAAGTCTTACTAAACAATATACGTACGATATCCGTGTCAATACATCGTCTTGTGATTAACTTGACAAGTTGCAAAATTAGTTATCGCGCGCCGCAGACTTGGCTCGACTAACTCCATCTGCAGTAGCTGGTGGTATAATTTGTAGAATATAGCGGATATCATACTTATACAAAAAATGTATCATTTTTAAGGTTCCGTACCTTTTAAGAAAAAAAGGAACCCTTACACGATCACATTGTTGTCCGTCTGTCAGTCTGTCTGTCAAGAACTTTTATCTCAGGAACACTTGGAGATATTGAGCTGAAAAAAAAGATATGAAAATATAGTTATATCTACAGCCCTATGATTTCCTGAAAAAAAGCATGTCTACATTTACTTAAAAAAAGATATGGCTGTTTATATCGGAAAAAATACTTATTTCAACACTATCAAGAGAATGAAAATTTATAGGGTACTTCCGGTTGACCTAGAATTATGAAATTTGATAACTAGCAGGTAGTACTAGTTCAGGAAAAATCTCAAAATTATACATTTGTAGTTAAATAAAAAAAATAATAGTCTTAAAATGGGGGTAAAATTTGCTATTAAGATCGCTAGTTCAGATGAAAGGGTTCTGGCTAAGCTAAGCCAAGCCTGAATTTCAGAAAAAGCTTGAGACCTCCAATTTTTATGAAAACCTTGGTGAATGGGTTGATTCGTGCTTGTCCAGGATTTTTTATAATCATCAATATAAATATTTTAATTTATTTATTCCTTATCTCAAATGGTTATTTATTCATTATTTATTGTTTTTAATATCATATTTATTATACAACGCGTATCAGGCGTAAAAGCATTTAAACCTCTCAGAAGAGGAAGACATAATTGTATAGAATGGAATGTTTTAATACTAAGTTCCCTCTACCTACCATGCTGTACACAGGATAGCAGACAGATAGCTCTGTGAACGCATTACAAATTTTTTGCAAGTTCATCTAAAAATGCCTACAGATTTCGTCGTTCAAAAATACATGCGGTTATAACTTGCACCGATCAGTAAAATAAATCGCTTGTCGATACTCTATCACAAGTCATGATATTGAATGCACCGTTCTCCACAATTGACCGACGCGACGCTACGAACTGTGAATAATAATAATAGACATTAAAAATAATATATGTCAAATTCACACTGTATCCCGTACACAGCAAGGACGGCAGAGGGAACCTAATGTTAAGACACTCCGTTCCCCACTTTTCACCGAATTCTGAAGGCATTGTGTGTTAAGTGGCGGATCTGATCACCGCGATTTCCTCTGGCATCAGAGTGAAGAAATGAAATTATTATTTTTAGATAAATATTTCATTTCTTCGAGTGGGATCGAACCCACAACCAGTCGATTTTATAGTCACACTTTGATCCCCTGCGCCACAACTGGCCTCTAGATAGACATTATTTGTACCTAATATACATACATATATATACTATGTACGTTGTCTGTCCATCACTCACTTATTGCCGTTACTGACTTACGGACAGACAGACAATGCACAATGTTGAAATTTGACATATATTTTTTTATTTACAATGCTAAAATTTGGCATATATTTTATTATTTGGCCTTAGGGAACTTATGGGAAAACTAAAAAAACTAAATACTATTAAAAGTGGTTTTCAAAATTAGTAGGGAAAAGATAAAAATTAAAAGTAGTATTAGATTAAATTAAATTTTTTTAATTTTTTTTTTCCTATTTATTTGTAGCATTTTTAATAATAAATAATGTTTTTGTCACAGTCGCTTAATTGAGCTTTAATTATGAGTAAACGAGTTAGTTTTCTCTGAGTAAAAAAAGAAGAAACTATTTAGTATTATTAAATGGATTCCTTGTGTTATTCCAATGCTAGGAACCTTCAATACAAATGTAAGTTTAAGCGATCCTTTTAAATGTATTCTTTTTGACTTCACAAAATAAATAAAAAATTAAAATTAAATCAGCTTCACGCTGTATCCCGCACACAGCAGGGTAGGCAGAGGGAACCTAGTGTTAAGACACTCCCGTTCCCCACTTTCTGCCGAATTCTGGAGGCATTGCGTGTTGAGTGGCAGAACTCAACGCCGCGCTTAACCTCGACACCAGAGCGAAGAAATGAAAATATAAATTTAAGTAAATATTTCATCTCCTCGAGTGGGGATCGAACCCACAACCAGTCGGTTTTACAGTCACACCTCGTGCCGCTGCGCCACGACCGGCCTCAAATAAAAAAATACAATAAAATCCAAAAAGAATCAAAAAAATTCAAAGCTAATGAATCCCACATTTCTATCTCCATTACGAAAAAGAATCCTTATATAACTGAAGTAGTATATTACGCAAAGTCCTTTTAAACTTATGTTAAGAAGATTAATTATATATTTGCTTTAGTAATTTCCTCGTCTTAATTATTTCGTCCCACGCACCGCCGCCGTCGTACTTCTTGAGATTGAATGTAAACACGCTCGTCTCGTTATGATTTTCAATTTAACTTAATACCTTGTTGATATTGCGTTACGGTACTGTTATATCGTGTTATAGTATTTTGATATTGTTTTGTGAGGCCGGTCGTGGCGCAGCGGCACGAGGTGTGACTGTAAAACCGACTGGTTGTGGGTTCGATCCCCACTCGAGGAGATGAAATATTTACTTAAATTTATATTTCCATTTCTTCGCTCTGGTGTGGAGGTTAAGCGCGGCGTTGAGTTCTGCTACTCAACACGCAATGCTTCCAAATTTCGGCAGAAAGTGGGGAACGGACTGTCTTAACACTAGGTTCCCTCTGCCTACCCTGCTGTGTGCGGGATACAGCGTGAAGCTGATTTAATTTTTTTTTTAATTTTATATTGTTTTGTATTATAAATTGTATTATAAAACTTTATCTGTAGCTAGGCCACTATGGCCAAATGGAAAAAAGTAAGTGTTGTGTTTGACACATTAAAGATTCTAAGTGCCCGGGCTGTTCACAATTTTTGTATGAAATTGTGGCAAAAGAAAAATATATTTTTTTTAAAAGTACTTATAAATTAAAAAAGTTATAACAATAATTGTATTTAGTTAACTACATTTTGTATTCTATGTTTAATGTGTTTCATTATTTTGATCTCATATATCACTAAGAGCTTTTCAAATAATGCATCTAGTATGTTCTATGCTCCCTCATATATTGTGTTAATGGTTTAACTAAAAATATTGATATTCAATACTGAGGTATATTTAATATTTTGGATTGTGTAAATTTATCATATTTTTAATTTTCTTCATCAAATTTTATGAACTAAATCCTCAAAAAAATTTTTTTGAAGCAGAAATGTCATTGAGGTCCAACTCATATTTCTTAAGTTCTATTTAAAGTGCCAAATAGTTACTAATATTTATTTAATCTAGTAAATATCATTTTTATTATATAAAATAAAACATTTTTCGTACAATAGAAAAGTCTTAAAAAGTACAGACACAGCGTCATTTATTTAGAAATGTAATACCC
This sequence comes from Heliconius erato x Heliconius himera, assembly GCA_013421005.1. Taxonomy (NCBI): domain Eukaryota; kingdom Metazoa; phylum Arthropoda; class Insecta; order Lepidoptera; family Nymphalidae; genus Heliconius; species Heliconius erato x Heliconius himera. The sequence goes on along the minus strand of JAATLQ010033642.1, from coordinate 85,132 downwards.
TCCAAACTATCGCATTTAGGTATAATAAATAAATGAAAAAAATATTTTCCCCTAAAGAACTACTACAACGACGATGAATTATCTGATTTAATTAAAGCAAAGTGATGAATGGAGATTGAACGATGCTAACTGCTTGCCGTAAATTTCGCGTCGCCGCTATTCTAAAGAAACGGCCGGAGAAACATTTTTACTTGGTAATTAATATCCAATTTTAAACGCAAAAAGATTTTGGGCTTGATTTCTATTTGGAAATCATTTTTTTTTCAACTTCACACTTTTGCTGAACCTAGTGTGTAAGAAACTTCTATCCTTACTTTCCGCGCAGCTTTCGAAAATTACGTATTGAGTGGCGGAATTTAACGCCACGTTTTGTCTACTAGAATGAAGACATGAAAATAAATACTATAATTAAACGGTTTAAATGATTATTAGGTGTGCTATGGAAAAGTAAATGTTAAGGTCTACCGAAGATTAGGCAATATCTCAAAATTGGCCAGAGTGTCTGTAGTTTGCCAAATGTAGAAATCGTAAAACTAAAAAAAAATAATAAAAAGAAAATATCATATTTTATTTACTACGACCTCATGGTCTCGACCGCGTCCGTGTTCTTGTTTTCATAAGAATATTTTTTTTTGTATAATGCTTATAAGTAGACTTAAGTAAAGTTGTTTTAAAATATATTTTTTTATCTATGAATTTCCCTTGTAGAAGACATTTTCCTTGAAAAGCAAATTTCATAAAAAAAAACAAAACATACAGGAAATAAACAGGAGGGATTCTGGAATCAAAACTATGAATAAGATTGAAAAAGCTAATTCTAGACACAATAATTTTACCCTATCTCACCTAGTGCTGCCAAACGTAGACTATATAAGGGCAATGGAAATAAGCTATCTTATATAATATATAATAAAATGATCCAGTTTAATAATGCTTTGTATGTCGCCCAATGTCTTAAGTGGAAGTGGGTTGGTCATGTTGCGAGGATCGTTGATGACCGTTGGACAATCACAAAATGAAATGGCATGAAAAGCAAAAGTCGATCGCGCACTCACTCAGTGGTCATGAGATTGTACACGTAAACGTAAGAAAAGTATAACATTTTTTGGTTACCGTTGTGGTTTATTACCGAAAAAAAATGTTTATCAGCTTCACTCTGTATCCTGCACACAGCAGTGTAGGTAGAGGGAACCTAGTGTAAAGACACTCCGCTCCCCACTTTCTGCCGAATTTTGGAGGAATTGCGTATTGAGTGGAAGTGGCAAGTGGAACTCAACGACGCGCTTTACCTCGACACCAGAGCGAAGAAATGGAAATATACATTTAAGTAAATATTTTATCTCCTCGAGAGGGGATCGCACCCACAACCAGTCGGTTTTACAGTCACACTTTGTGCCGCTGCGCCGCGACTGGCCTCTGAAATGAAAAAATGTTTATTTAAATTATAAACGTAATATTCGAATATTGCAGAAAGCATTGTCGTAATTTATACTGTAATAACCGTGTCTGATATATGATGATGCGTTGTTGTTTCAGTTTGTGTCAGCAATAATAAAGGCTCTATAATTTAGATATCATAGTACAGTGTCTGACTGTCAAAACGATGGCTGCTTGCTCAATTTATTTTTGAGACAATAACTTAGAAATAAATAAAAAATATAATTAAATAGTATTTATTTTAAGGTAAACTTTTGCGTCAGGTTGCGCTATATTAAAATTAATGCTACGAGATTGGGTAGAACCCTACATATTTTTAAATATTTTTAAAGTGTTATTCCACACTTAGGAAAGAAAAATACTTATTTAGAAAACGTATAAAAATTTGAACGCAGCGGGACTCGAACCCGCGCCTCCTGGTTTCCAGTAGTACCCTACATATTATATAATGCATCATAAAAGATACAGCAAATTTTGCTTTTTAAATTTCATTGATTGTTTTTAGCCAATTTCTCCGTCTTTCTTTACGCAAATTTTACAAATCATTGCATACTGAGTGACGTAACTCAACGCTCCGTTATATCTACAAAAGGGGAGCGAATTATAATAAACTTAATCATTCACCGAGTAGGAATCAAACCCACAACCGCTTTTACATTCAAAAGGTTTCAAATAAAATATCATAATATAAAATATTTACCTAAACCCTATATCCTCTCCATCAGAATCCATTTTGCTGAATTATTTCGTAAGCAAACACATAACATTTGTATGAAAGGACATAATTTACGCTGTTTTCGTTTTGCTCTAATAAATAAAATATTTGACAGTACGTGATATTGTGATATGAGAGTTGTTTATGCGATTTGATGGTTCGATAGCTCTGGACAGTGGCCGTGTCTGGAGAGATTATTTATTGCGGACCTTGGAACCCCAGGCAGTGTTGTAAAGAATGTATAAATGTTAGAAATTGTCGTTATTTTTTATTTTATGGAGGTTGGAAGATTGGAATATAGAAAATGATAATACTATCTTTGAGGAATATTATCTTTGATCGTAGCGCAGTAGCTTCTCCGCTTTGATAGATAAAGCGTTGAGCCAGGAGTTCTGTGACTCATCATGTAATGTCTCGAAAATTAGGCGGAAAGTGAAAGACGTAGTCATTTCAATACTAGATTCTCTCTGCCTATCCTCCCATGTGAGCGAGAGATAAGCGTGGAGCTGCAAAAAATGTACTAGCCTTATTAAGAGAAGCCAATAAACAACATCATGAAGTTAATGGAAAATGCGAATGATATGGATGAAAATTTACCTCTAATCGTAAAAGGCTTTTAATAAAAAAAAATTGACCTAAAAAAATAATTACGTTCTAATTAGCTTTATGCATATTATTCCTACAATAAGTCGAGTTTATAGTACAAATCTAAAAAGCTCGGTCATCCTCTTTCACGGTATTCATGTGGAACGTACGAAAGGCAAGCAAAATATTATATTATATTTTAACACACGCGTCGGCATTATTTGCTTTACATGCATTCATTCTAACGAGTGTCTGCGAGTGTCTGTTGTATGCGCTTTATGAAAAATAATCAAATCCACGCTTCCTTCTTATACATAGCCAGTATACTGCCATGCTATTTCGGAATGAAATGAAAAACTTTCACTAAATTTACTATTTATGAAATGGTATATTAGAGATTGTCTTTTTCATATTACTGTTAAATTCAACTTCACACTATTTCTGGGTAGACACATAGAATTTAGTGTCAAAACACTCTTCTCCACGTGCACCATTTAATTTCATTGCATATTGAGTGGCGGATCTCAACGCTGCGTTTTAGTACTATCAACTTACCTGTTTTACGGTAAGACACACATATTTTTTTCAATCCACAATAGCCACATAACCAATATGCTCAAATGTTTCTCATCGATCTTTTTAACTTATAACTACTTTATAAATAATTTTTAAATAAGTTAACTTTTTTAGTGTGTTTATACCATAATTTTATAGTTTTATTTACATAGCCGCCTCAACAGCAATTCTGCTTTGTAAATCATCTAAATATTTTTTAAATATTAATTTTATTGTCGTCAGTCGCAACAGCGAAACCGCCTCTTAACAAGCGCTCAGCCGCGAAGCCGGTCAAAGGCCGTCACGCACTCCACTCCCCCTATTCCTTCTCATTCAGGGCTCACTTACAACTGTATGGCACTCGCTGCCTCTCTTATTTCATATCAAATATTTCTATATAAGATCTGTAGCTTTTAACTTTTTTTAAAGAAACCTTATCTTTTTTTTAATATAGTTTTAAGAAAACTCACAAGCTGGTTTTTATTTATGTATGCTTAAAATATTTACAAAAGCGTAAATGTATTCGACTTATTGAATGAATGGAACGAGTGGAGTTACTTTTCTGTGGAATGTATTTTTTTTAATATAGAAATAAAGTTTATCTTACCTTATATTATGAATTTAAAAATATGTTTTATACTTTTTTATGTATTAAGTTGACATCCAAAATGAAATGTCGTAATAAGTGATGTTAATTTTTTTTCTATTTGTGAAACATTCTTCCGTTACAGGATGACGACAGACAACGCACAGACGAAAGTAATGGATTTGAAACTTAGCCTCTTAGTGGGTTAGGAAGTAGAGGGGAGCATAAAAGAGGTATCTTAAAATTTCTCCGACAGCGAGGAAACACTGGAACTTATTGTTTGTAGTTAACACAAATAAAGCTCTGAGCTATTTATTCCCTTATAAAAAAATAAAAATAAATCAGCTTCACTCTGTATCCCGCACACTGCAGGGTAGGCACAGGGAACCTAACGACACTCCGTTCCCCACTTTCTGCCGAATTTTGGATTCATTGCGTGTTGAGTGGCAGAACTCAACGCCGCGCTTGTTCTCGACACCAGAGCGAAGAAATGGAAATATAAATTTAAGAAAATATTTCATCTCCTCGAGTGGGAATCGAACCCACAACTAGTCGGTTTTACAGTCATATATTGTGCCCCTTCGCCACGACTGGCCTCAATTAATCCCTTATAAAATAACAAAAATAAACTCAATTTTCAGAAAATAATAAGTACTTAATGTAATAAAAATACATTATTCGAAACGAGATCCATTCCGAGCTGAAATTACAACAGAAACAGGTTAAATTTTTACTAAACAAGTATCACGTCTTTCCCGTTACATAATTTCTAAAAATACAAGCGAATTTAGATCTTTTTCCTTATTTTTTAAAGTACATTTTCGTACGGAAGCTATATCTATTTCACGTATGAGTAGATCGTCCGGTGGAAGCGGACCGTGAAAGCGGATAGTGTAATATCAAAAGTCGCGGTAACAGTTACGGCGATTTTCAATATTGTTTTTGTTTCCCAGCGTTCGAGACATTAACGATGTCTTAAATAGCGGAAATCAGTGCCCGCCATTTGTCTATCAAAGGGTAAAAAAATAATTAATAAATTGATTTAAATTATTGCAGAACATTTACTTCTAATATAATTGATTTATCATTATGAACAGCATTGCAAAATTTTACGTTCCGTGTTTTTCACTTGAAAGAACACAAATACGTCACTAAATCTTCGCTCCCCTAAATAAGGATCGAATCCACAACTGTTTAGTTTACAATCAGACGCTGTCTCGTTGTGCTACGATGTTTATTGATCTTGAATAATAATTTAGAACTTTTTTAGGGTACCGTAGCCGAATAGTGAAAAACGAAACCCTCATAAATTCGTCATGGCTGTCTTTTCGTCCGTTTGTATGCCACAACCACTTTATTCCGAAATAGGATTACACAATTGAAACTTTATTCTGTATATGATTTAATTATATAAAATTCAAATTTATGATAAAATGGATTAGCTTGTATGATTTTTACACAAAAATATAATAATAATAATATTAATGAGGGCTCCCCATACAAGAAACGGAAATAATAAAAAAAATATCAAGCCTATAGTGTAAGCCTGTAGTGTGTCTTTAGATACTTTCAGTGTCACGTATTTTTGTTAACGGGATAACGTTTTGTACAAAAATCGATGAATGCCGCCAGCACGCATGAAAAAGTATGACTCATTGTCACGTTCCGCCTGAGCAGAGCGTGCAAGCGAGACTGCGGGACAAGCATGATCGGCCTAACGTTCGCATATGTCCATTAATTTTTACTTGTAATTACTTAGCGCATTCTTGCTTGTAAATATAAAATAAATCAGCTTCACGCTGTATCCCGCACACAGCAGTGCAGGCAGAGGGTACCTAGAGTTAACACTCCGTTCCCCACTTTCTACCGGATTCCGGAGCCACTGCGTGTTGAGTGGCAGAAGTCAAACCCGCGCTTTGCCTCGACACCAGAGCGAAGAAATGGAAATATAAATTTAAGTAAATATTTCATCTCCTCGGGTGGGGATCGAACCCACAACCAATCGGTTTTACAGATGCACTTTGTGCCACTGCGCCACGACTGGCCTGTTACTTGTGATTAATCTGTATAATTCAAGTTAAATATTTTTTTGAATTACCGAGTACAAACAAATGTTATCGAAAAAAATCCATTTTACAGATTAACAGATTTTCCAGACATCTAGTTGACTAATTTAAAATAAATATTATTTGTTCTTTCCGGTATCTCTTGCATATCTCTATACTTTATCTCTATATATTTTCAGATATTTTATCGTCGAAACTTGGTTGAAAATAATTCATTCTGCGACTGGGAATCGTACCCATAACTATCGCATTTACAGCACAACCCTGTGCAATATCGCCATATATGTATATACATGCCCGCTCATGTATATGCACATATTATATTACATGAAAAGATTTACAGTACGTTGAAGAACGTTGCCAATATGATATCGGTATGTAATTTCAGCATCTCGCTTTGAACGGCACAAATCATTTTTATTGTACTCTATATAATATCTTATTATTAAATTCAAACAGGAATATTGAAATATTTTTATTGAAATAACTTTTAATGGTAAAAGTAAGTAAGATTATTGAATACTAAGTTAAAACAGTTTATTTGTTTACTAAGTTTTCAATAAAATCTTTCGTAGAGTAATTTTACTCGTATTTAGTGATTGAAAATTCTCATATTATTTTATTTTTTTCATTTAAAGGTAAATTATTAAAGACAAACAGAGGATAAGAGAGAGTATTTTTCGAAATTCACACGGGAATGAAAAAAAAACAAGTTTTTATGATGTATAGTCAATTTAAGCGAGTTTGTGGGCTACATGTGATGTACAGTATAAAGTAACTGTCAGACATAATGTGAAAGTCGAAGAGTGAGTAGTGAATATGAAAAAAAACATAAATGAATAAAGAGTCCAGTCGCGGCGCAGGGGCTCAAGGACTGTAAACGCGACTGGTTGTGGGTTCTATCCCCTCTCGAGAAATTAAATGTTTATTTAAATTTATATTTTCATTTCTTCGCTCTGGTGTCGAGACAAAGTGCGGCTTTGAGTTCTCCTACTCAACACGCAACGCCACCAGAATTTGGAGGAAAGTGGGGACCAGACTGTATAGTCTTAACCCTTGGATACGCTGCTTTGTGCGGGATACAGTGAAGTGAACTAAAAAATATAAATCAGCTTTACGTTATATCCCATATATTGCAGGATAGGCAGACGAAATCTAGTGTTAAGACCCCACTTATCACCGAAATTTTAAATTTTAATCTAACAAAAAAAAATAACAAACATGTAATTTTAAACATAAGTTTCCTCCCATCTAATATATAGTACTGAGTTAATATGCACTTCATTGTTTTGCAACTACAATAAATACTACGTCGAGAACTGCGAGGTTACCTGCGCACTTCCTCTTTAGATATCGAACGTGATTCCTGCAATAAAGTACCTACTGTATGATATAGCCAATACTGTGGAAGATTTCTAAGCTGATTACTAAAATATATGAATAAACTTAATCTAGTAATGTATTTACCATATTTATTTATTTTTAAAAGTGCTTAAATGTTATTTTCAGTGTTTAAATAAGAAACTTTATGGCTGATTCCGTATAGCATGGTAGGCAAAGGGAACCCAGTGGTAAGACACTTCGTTCCCCACACATTGCCAAATTTTCGAGACATTGCGTGTTAAGTGGCAAGTGGTGAGTTCAAATGCAATTGACTTTTTTATACAATTAAGGTAAGTTGCCTTTTTTATGGACCGACATATAAAATATATAATTTTAAATCTGAAATTTTTTAAATATTAAAATAAATCAACTTCACACTGTATCCTGCACACAGTTGGGTAGGCAGAGGGAACCTAGTGTTAATACACCAGAGCAAAGAAATGAAAATATAAATGTAAATAAATATTTTATTTCATCGAGTTAGGATCGAACCTAGCTAGAACCAGTAGATTTTATAGTTATCACAATCGTATCAACTGATTGTGTAACAGACAGAGTTACTATCGAATTTATTATATTTTGAATTTATAATAAAGGTATGGAGATATGAATTATAGTAAAACACCAAGTTTGGTCGTGACCAAGACTACTTTATTTCTTATTACATGTTTTTACATTTCTCATTTATTAATATTATTAACTCCAAATTTATCTCAAAAGAAGTAATAATCCATCTGTAGCTGACACTGTTCTGTTCAAAGATATTACAGTTAATAGAGGGTTGGTAAAAAGCCAATTTTCTAAAGTGGTATCCTTATAACTTTGTTATGTTTCCACATCTTAGATGTTATTGCTTATATTTGTTTGGTGTCTCGCTGCATTCTGTATATAGCAAGGTAGACAGAGGGAACCTAATATTAAGATACTCCGTTACTTCCACTGTCCGCCTAAATATTCGTCATAATGGCAGAATTCTTCGCCGCGCTTTGTCTTGTTACTAAAGAAAGGAAATGATAATTATTCATTCCTGAGTAGGAATCGGACCTAAAACCGCCGTATATACAGTCACACATTGTGCCGTTTCGCCATTACGGTCTCTCATTTATTCACTTATTTTTAGGTCTATGCTTAGTCTTAAATAGAATAGAGAGAATAATAATTTGCCAAGAATCTCTGTTCTTCACAATAAACAATGCACTTCTGGTTGAACACAAAGCTGCATTTTGTTTTGCCAAATTGGAGAAATGCAACACCTGGAAGTAGGCAACGTTGTGCATGTAGTTAAAGATTATAAAACATTTTTTTAAGAAAACGTATAAAATTTTAGAAGTAGCGGGACTTGAACCCGCACCTCTTGGTAACATTCCAAGATTGATTAGAACGTATGGTTTTATATCTTACAACTTATTTATGTTGCTAGTATCTCTGTAAGGACATTTTTCTAAGTGTAGACTAACTCTTTAAAAATTGCTAAAAAATTATAGAGCTGTTAAAATTTTTAATGTTAAATCAGAATAAAATATTCTAAAATATTATAACTTCTTATTAAAATTATCATTAAGACTAGAAACTCTACATACAAATAATAGTTACCGCATTTCCGATGAAAAAAAAAACTACTATCAGAACCGATCGTTATTTATAATATTCCCAGTTTGTTACTTAATGGCGTCTCAAGTAATTGCGCTCGCCGACCATTCCATTGACTTTGAGTGTTTTATAGAAAAACTTTGAGTTTTGTTTGCATTTATTGGAAAAGCCTGCATCGTACAGTGGAAATAGGCTGGTAATGAAGATAACTATCATGTAAAAAGTTAATTAGAAATATGTTAAGATTGAAAAAAATAAAATTATTTCATTTACATAATGATAATTTGTTTATAGAGAGTACAATATAAGACAAAACGCAGCGTTGAGCTTCATATCTTAACATGCAATGTCCCGAATTCAGTCTTCGAATTCGGCTGAAAAGATGAAAAACCGCCTGTCGTAAATTTAGGTTCTCTCTTCTTATCCCACTATATAAGATTAGCGCAGGTCGAGAAATTATAAATTTAAATTAAATTTAGAGTTACTTTTAAATTTTAGAGTTTAGCCTATCAAATTCCAAGTTATTCCAAGTAATCCTGAATTATGTTCTAAAAATATATTTAAAAGTAATATATCTATTAATAGTAAAGTAAAACTGGCTAAGTTTCACTCGTAGCGTACAACCTTTGAGGTTAAAGCAGTAAATTCTCAGTTCCAAGCATTCCACCCGGGTCCCGATATAGACTGCTTGCAGTTAGATAGAGTCGCCTGACTCAGTTTCAATTTCATTGAAATCTATATTTGGTCGGACGACAATTTCGTTTATAACCACAATTTATATAAGAATAGGTTTCCCTTATATTATTACAATTCAAAAATTTTGTATTAAGAAACATATATTAATAATTATCATAAGTTTTTGGTAATAGAAGTAAAGGATTAGTTAATGTATTATTGACACTATCAAGGCAAAGCATGGTTTTATTGGTTTTTGTTTGACTGTACGCGATGGTTGTGGGTTCGATTCCTCCTCAGAAGTTTGATTCGTTTCCATTATCTGATTGTAGTAATAATACAAAACACAGCGTTGAGTTCCACGTTGAGTTTAATCAACGGAAAGTGGGTAACGAAGTGTCTTGTCCCTGCTGTGTGCGGGATACAGCATCAACCTGAAAACAAAACTCGAACTTATTTACTTTATTTACTTATTAATCTGTACCTTTTATGTTCTTATTTTGTTTTTTAGTAAAAAAAATGGTTATAACAGTATAAATTTTTTCACCGCAAACCTTAACAAGATATCAAGTAAACTGAAGCTATTTCCAATTGCACAGAAGGAATTCAATAGTTCCGGATCGTGAACACTTCTAAGGAATTTCCGGGCGGCCTGCGACGAGGCGCTTGGCGTCGCGTTTCCAAAGCACTGATGCGATTATCGCCTTGCTTGTAACCTAGTATTAGTTCACAACAGCATTATAAGTACTTAGTACTTCCCTTTGTCAGGTCAAACGTAGGGTTACTGGTTAATATGTCTATATATGTATATATTTATATATATAAAACTCTTCTGTTACTGAGTGACTGACCGATAACGAAATGCAAGATACTTTAAAATATTAACCGGATTATAAAATATGAAATTTGGCGAGGAAGTGTAGGGGAACTAACAAAAGATTTTGCGAATTTCCTATGGGAATGGAATTTTTCAATTTCACGTCCTAAATTTAATTAAATATTTAAACAAATACATGTCTAATTTCACTTCTCCGAGCGGTAATCGAACCCACAACCCACGTATATACAATCAAATAATTACTCTTAAATTTGAGATGAAATTATAAAAAGCGTGTTCTTATTTAAAGTGAAATTTCGTTTTAAATTGTAAGTATCGTTAGTCAGGAAACCGTGGCGTCGTCGTCTCGCGCAGCATCCGCTTTGCGAACTGAGGCGACTTGTATTTCGTATATTTTGAATGCAATTATTATTTTCGAAAATGTTGTTGATTATAATATAAAATTCTTGTATTTGTAACTTATATTTTTCTAATACTTTCTTTTTTTTTTCATTTCCTCGCTCTTTTTATAAGGCAAAACACGGCGTAAAGTTCCACCACTGACCACGCAATGTCTCAGAAAATGGGAAACGGAATTTCTTCAAACTGATGGTAAAAAAACATTAATATTAACTTAGCGCTTTATTTCTTAGAATTTTTCTTCATATCTTTTACATACAAAATATTAAGTAAATATATGATATTAGAACCGCTTAAAGAAATAACAGGAGGGTATTTGTGAAGAGCTAATGTCATGACATACAAAGAGGTCAAGAGGCTCTTTAAGTAGGGAAATTGTGAGATCGAGGACTTCCTGCTCGCAATTGTAGACTCGTCCCCTCCTTATTAGCGAGCGAGGATTAATCAGGGCTTAAAGCTTGCTCCTTTAAAAGTGGATCTTGAATCAGATCTGCTTCGTTTCGATTATTCCTCATTTCATACTATTAGTAGGTACTATTGTTAACGTTGCTCTAATAGAAACCAAAAAAAATATGGCTAGCTATAGCTATGGCTAGCTTTATATACAGCTGGAATCTTTTGTTAATATTTAACGCTGACTTTTTTACTTCACAATGTCTTGAAAATTGGGCGGCAAGCGAGAGACGGACTGCGGAAGCAGAAAACACCTTAACGACTAAGAACAAACTTTTACATATTAAAGTTCAAAAATTCTTGAGGAGGTAATTTTGGAGGAGGTAATATTTTTAATACATAGAAAAGTATCATATTTAAATTTTTGAATATTAAAAGGCCACTTATGTTTTTAAAATCAGCTTCATGATATATCCCAAACACCTTAGGTAGGGTAGGCTGAGGGAACCTAGTGCTAGGACAATCCATTCTCCATTTTCCACTGAATTCGAGAGGCATTGTGTATTGAGCGGCGGAACTCAACGCCGCAAACCTTCGCCCTATATATTTTACATTAATAACAACGCTATAAATAAATTATGTTTCTAAACTAATAATTAACGATACAATCAATACTACATTAAGATAACAAAGACAAAGCCCGTCCATTTGCGTAAACGTAATCCTCGCTTAATCATATCTAAGACAATATCTATGCAAATGTATAATACATACACGTATATATTGTATGTAACGCCTCGTTCCATGCCTTTGAAACTGTTTATATTGTTAAGGCCCCTATAGGTACAGTGATATATTTGACTATGTTTAGTCGTAGGATCGATTGAAATTAATAACAAGAAATTACTTACGTGACGCAGGGGCAGAAAGTGTGACTGTAAAATAGACTGCTGTGTGCGGGATACAGCGTGAAGATAATTTTGTTTTATTTTTTTTTTTAAATTACTTAGGATCTCAAAGCAGTGCCTAGGCCTTGTGACCCTATTTTAGGTTAAAATGCGCATTACTGTCTAATAATAGTGTATCACTGTATATCGATTACTCCCTATATTTATTATTATTTTGTTAAGTACAAGTTTCTCGAAGTCGACGTAGTGCAGTGGAAATATATCTAACTATATGTTATGGTAATATATTAAATTGTCACAATTCATTGAATTGTTGAAAAACAAGAGTTTCGTTTTTACTATTGATGTACGGAATTTTTAAAAGGAAATTATATTTATTTTTAAATAGGTTTCCAAATATTCTATTTTTCAACTATATAATAATTCTGCCTAATATATAATTATATGGTAGTTATTCTTATTTCAATCCCAGAATAACATTAATGAAGATAGAGCCTCCGTGACGTGTATTGTCCTGAATATACTCAATCAGACCTCGGTAAATGTAAGCAGGGGATAATTGCACCAAACTGAAAGGCTCGGTAACACAAAGAATAGACAACAAGAGCGGAATGACCCCCGACCAGCTGACGGCGGTGCTCGGATCTATTGAATTAATCAAAGCCGTTTGTTTCGCTGCATCCTGCCTAAATATCAACATCCCTCTATATCGTTGTATGTCAGTGTGTTTGCATTTACGTAACAATATTCTTTTCGTCTATATATATAAAACTTTTATACGTATTGACGAAAAGAATAACGCACAGACGAAGCTACTGGACTTTAAATTTCTAATTTATCATAAAGGTAAATTAGGGAGAGTCTCTACTCTCCCTGATTTAAGCTAAAGCACTAAGAGAAGATTTATTTTGCTCCCTTTCTAAAATAATATGTTCAAAAAGTTTTATTTTAATATAGCTTATAGGTACGACCTATATTCTTATACACGATATTCTTGAAAAATGCAATGCTAATACGTATGTATATTCATATAACATATTATTATTGTATGTAAGTTATGAGTGCGAATGCAAGACGACAAGTATGTGTAAATGTTTTAGCTTCTTAGAACTTTATAAGCACAAAGAATAATTTCTTAGAAGTTATAATATTATTGTATCAATTACTCACTGAGCTTTGAAACACAGTCTTGGTCAGAGTTTACAATCTAGCCAGTTTATAAAAATGTCCAAACGAAGCAGAAAGCAAAAATGTCAGGTGAAACAAAACTAAAGAATGATATTTCACAGAATGGAACTAAAATTGGACGGTTAAGTTACTTGTGGGAGTTGTAATACTGATGTTTTACTATTAAAAGAACAAATTCAAAATAAAAAATAGAATTTAACATTTTATTTTTTCTAAATACTAATAGATATAAGAAAAATATATTTTAATTATTGGTTATGTACATATAGTTAGTGCCTACTTGCCAGAATATATTTTATTGTTATCGATTTTGTAATTTTTGAATATGATTTAACACATCATAAGCAGGACCACATAATACGAGTATGTGAGTATGTTAATCTTCTTCTTCCTGGAATTAATCCCGGCTATTGCCAGGGTCTGGTTTCCTCCTCAACCTCCACTTTGCACTTTAATGTCCTCGGTGGTTGTGGTGGTGACCGCTACGTTACGGACTCTAGACTACCTCGAATGTATGTGTTACGTATGACCGCACCTCAGCATCTTCATTTCCGTGACGTGAAGCTCCTGAGTGTACCGAGCTAGTACCGGCCAGCATTCGCTGCCGTATAAAAGAACCGGTCGAATGATGCTCTTGAATATCAGTCCCTTGAGTTTGGTCGGTCCTGCGTTTGACCCGGGCACCGCTTATTCGGCCATGGACATCGTGATCGATGTCCTCCGATTCGTGTATAACGCATTCAAGTTACCTGTACATTTCCGACTTAACGATTGGTTCAGGACCTACGAGTATATGGAAGTATGTTGATATATATATGTAAATGTGTGGCGACAAGTGTGAAAGTGGAGGAAGATCACGTAAAAATCATGAAAACCCCTGTTTGAAGAGGTTAATGAACGAGGCGAAAGAAGTATACATGGACTTTTGGCGCATTGTTGTTTTTGGTCTACTCCGCTAGATAAAATGTGAAAATAATAATATGCAATGTACAAAGGTTCACAGACAGACTGTGCAAGCTGGTGTTACGTAATGTATATATGTGTAATGTGTACCTATAAACTAAATAAACTAAAATAGTGGCAATCAAGAAAACCAAAGAAATAACAAAAGTAAGCTCACTAAATAGCAGAACTAAATAACAAACTTATTCCTACCTAATTTCAGAGAACAGTGGAACTTGGCAAAGGCAAAGAGATGTAAAAGGACCTGTAATAGATGTTTTATGGGCGGGTTTGATGGCGGCGTAATTTCACGGCTGGCCACAGATCACGAGCCGAGGCTAATTAAACCTTGCTAATTGAAAACACAAAGTTGTATGGAGAATGTATTGGGAATAGAAGATGTACGAAACATTTATAATATGTACCTGTTATTCCATGTTGACATTTAATGGGATCAATTGTTAGTATCTATATATATAAAAGGACTTGTGCTGACTGACTGAGGTAAGACGCACGCAGAGCCGTAACCGCTGATGGTAGAAACGTGAAACTTGGGCAGATGTTTATTTTCATATTCTGGACATCCACTAAGAAGGGAATTTCAAAAATTTTAACCCTAAAGGGATGAAATAGGGGTTGAAAGTTTGTATGGAAAAAAATTTTACTCTGCACCGATGTTTATAAAATTTTAAATTCAGACTCTTAAAAATATTTCATTGAGCACGTGTTTCATGGTTTTTAAGAATTCACCCCTAAGGGTTCAAATAAGGGATTGAAAGTTTATATGGAAAAATGTTTAAATTGCCACCGATTTTTATAAAAATTTAAATTCAGACTGTTAAAAATATTTTATTGAATACGTATTTCGTGGTTTTTTTAGAATTCACTCCTAATAAGCGGGCGAAGCCGCGCGCGCCCTCTAGTTTATTATATTAATATTAAGCCATTTTTTTAGGTTTACGCTGTTTCCCGCATATAGCAGGGTTGATAGCGGAATCTAGTGTCGACAGTATGTTTCTGCGTGGCAGTGCTAGATCTCTACACCACGCTTCTTCTTGTTACCAAAGCAAGGAAATTAAATCAATCCCACAACCGTCCCGTTTTTAGTCAGACGCTATGCCTTTCTTTGCGTAGCGACGGTGATAACAAGTATTATTATTAAGTAATTAATAAACAAATCATGAAAACTTCCAAGTGATTTTATATGAGTTTTATTACTTGTTTTTCGTAAACGTACATTAAATGCGACGATTTTTTGCGATTATGAAGTGAAATATACAAAAGATATTTAAATCCTTACTTATGAAGATAAAATTAGTTTACAATTTTCTTTCTTAAATAAATATAAATTATGACATTTCATAATAAAAATAAATGTCATAAGATATTTCACCTACGATATATGTATATAACATACATACGCATATTTCTAATTATTATGAAACCACATCTTATATCGAAGAACAAAATTTGAAAAATATATTAAATATATTCCAATGAGAAAATAGTACAAAATAAAAGTAAGGAGAATTATAGTAAGAAGGCAATTGACCATCAAGTTCTACTCGACCCCGAGCTCCCTTACCAGGGAATAACGTAGGGTAACACAGGAGTAACGGGGGTACTGTACAGGCGATGCTAATCTCATCAGGCTTTGCCGCGCGACTGCTCACAGCCGTAACATGAGACGACGCCGCTACGTCTAGGAATTTGCAGCTAATACGATTTAAGAAATTATAGCTTAAGTAACTTGGTTAGATGTTGCTTAACTTATTTGTAAATAACTGTTCGATAATATCTTTAAAATTTATATATAAATTATATGAAATATTTTTCAGAGCTTTTGTTTTCTATTCACATGCTTGTAGTGATTGTGACTATTATGGTTTGAAATATTTATTGTAAACTAACTATTAAAGCAAATGGTTTCTTCCTTAAAAACAATATCATTCTATTATATTATATGTGAAGTTATTTTCAAAGTGAAGAACGGAACGTTTTAACATTTGTATAGAGCACAAACATTGAATATTGCATTAAACACCTGGAATACTGTTCATACATTGGTAGAAACTAGAGAACGGGCTGACTAATCATTATTCTTTGCCTTTCCTATAGAGTACAGTAGAAAATTGAAAACGAAAAGTCAAAAATTTACTTGCTACGATACACGTTATAAGGTAAAGCGAAGTTTTACAAGAGTATGTAGCACCCATTTTAATATTTGTAGAGTAAGCGTAGTCTCATTGTAACTCATTGTGTTAGTTTTCATTCAATTATACTGTTTTGTTCTTTTATTCCAGCTGCTTTTACTGCTCTACTTTTAATATGATTCTTTTATATGTAATTTCGTATGTAGTAAAAAATATATGTAAAATAAAATTAACTTTTCTAGAAAATTTCTCCTAAAAGGGATTTTGTCGGGAATTATTTTTTTTTGTAATGATATGTAATAATATAAATATAACGATTAAATTGCTTATATGTTTTAACTTAACCTTTATTATTGTCATATTATCAGACAACGTAAAGTTGTGTTTAGTTACCTTTCGTATTATTTAATTAATTTAAATAATGTATAGTATAATACATTGAGGAACAACTTAATACGCCAATTATTTTTTTAAGCTTTCCCTTTTGTAAAGTCGGTTGAAAATGAGCATTTTCTATATTATATTAGAAACTTCTTTATTGAAATTGGTTAAAAAGAAATTTAACGACTGAGGAATCTCATTGCTGGCGAAATGTTTTAACAAATGTTATAACTATTACAGTAAAAGTAGTACAACTACTTAGGCCATCTATGGTCTTCATCATCAGTTACACGTCATCAAATTGTGATTTCCGAAAGCAAACACACAAATCTTTACAAAAAATACGTAAATCCTTGTAAGTGTGCCTATAAAATTTAAACAACGTCCTCGATTTCTCCAGGATTCCATCATCAGATCTTGGCATGGTCATTATGGGAGCACCTGTGAGCCGTCTTTGAATAATCCCTGAACATACATAAAAAAAGATTCCTACGAATTGAGAACCTCCTTTTTTTGAAAGTCGGTTAACAAAAGTAGCGATGAGATAATAAATAGTTTATATAAATAAATAGTCATACTAAAAACGTTTTAGTCATAATACAGCCTTTACTAAATATTAAAGAGACAGAGCTTTAACATCAAGTGAAATTCGGAGAGGTTCTTGACCTCCTTATATTTGTTGATAAATAGTTCTACAATATTGTATTTTTCCCTAATACTTTATCTATTTATACGGTAGAATTGTTTAATGAAGATAAATTGAGTGGAATTGTACAAAATTTTTTTTTTTAAATATTTTAACTAATATTTAAATTTCAAGATAAGGTATTTTGTTAAAATTTAATGACACTCTTGTTCTTACAAGAGCGAAAAAATAAAATTAGTTCATTGTTTCGAGTACGAATTGTCCCCGTGTGACTCCGTGCAAATCGTTAGCCACAACCACCGTGTATACAGTGCATATACTGGTCCACTGTACCAAGGTAGTCTCAATTATTAATTGAGAATTATTAATTAAGAAACTATTAAGTTTAAGTAATATATTTTTTCTTTTTTTAGTTTCACGCTGTATCCTGTACCAAGATAGTCTCAATTAATAGTTTAAGTTATATACAGGCAAAGAGCCGGAAACCTGGGAACGTTGTATTAAAACACTCCCTTTCTTGACCTTATACAAAATTCTTGAAGCATTGCGTGTTGAGTAGGGAACTCAATGCAAGGCCTCAATACCAAAGCAAAACAAAATTTACTTTTATTATAATATATTATATTTCATTCTCCGAGTAGTAATCAAACTCAAAACCGCCATGCTTATAATCACACGCTTATGCCCCCACATCACAGCGGCTTCATTTCTTCTAATATATAAAATAATTTAAAATTCATCTCAAGCATACGTCCTTCTGTATATATCCATAAATATATAGATGTATGTATGTATCTACTCTACACGATACATTCCTCCTCTCTAGTCGAGACACTCATCTCACAAGAAAGCGCTTCACTGGTCCGCAACAAAAGCCGTCAACATCCTTTGTGTCGCCTATTTTGTTATATTAGAGAATATTATTGTGCTTTTATGAATTACTAAATATATTTTATGAGAAGATATTTAGTAATTCATAATGATAAATTATATAACTCAATAATTAAATATTATTTGTAATATATAATACTCATATTAACAAATTTAATTTTATTACTAAACTTTTATGAATTACTAAATGTATTTTGTATAAATAAACTAGTACTAATTTAATTACGTAAAATTTGCTGAGGTTAAATTTTTAAAATTTCAATTCAATTAAATTTTGTTTATCGTGACAAGCTTTTATGATCAAATAAGTTGTCTATAATGAAGTTATAAGTTATTAGTTAAAATTTAAAATTAAAATGTTATTTTCTTTTTATTTAAATAAAAGCTTTTTAAAATCTTTTTTGCTTTTTAATTTATTTTTCTTCGGTAGTTTCTCCACGACGTTGCACAGAGTCTTACATTCGTATTTTATGCTTTCTCCAGCTTCGCGCTGTATCCCACACATAGCAGGGTAGGCAGAGGGAACTAAAAAACCGTGTAGTGTCTAAATAAAAAGATAAGTTACTCTGTTTCTATTTAGATACTTCCATTCTAAAATTTGCGCCAAGTTTCGGAGGCATTACGTGTTCTTTTTTTATGAAATTTAATATAATTTTTTTAATAAAAATAAAATGAAGCCTATCATGGCGCAAGAGCATAAGAAGCAAGAGCGCAAGAGTGACCGTAAACGTGACTGGTTATGGGTTCAATTCACACTCAAGGAAATGAAATATTTAAGATGATCATTTCTCTGCTCTATCTAGGCAAAGCGCGAAGTTAAATGCCTCCAGAACTCGGTGTAAAGTGGAGAGCAGAGTGTCCTTCCTATGCCTATCCTGCCACATGCGGAATACAGCGTGAAGCTGGGAATTAAAATAAATTAAGATATATCTACTACTTAGTTGGTTGCATATAACAGAGTAAGCAAAAAGGTTTCTACCATCAGACACTGTGTTTGATGGTAGAAACCGACACTGCACTTTACCGACATGCTACAGCTAAATGCTGTTTTAATGCGTTGTAATATTATGTTATGGGCATAACCATGCTTTGTCCTGCATAGCAGAATAGAGACAGATATTGTATGTTATTGACATAACTTAACGCCGCGTTTTGTCTACCAGAGAGCGGAAATTAAAGTAATCTCATAATCATCACCACGATTAGAGATAGAAATCAAAATTATCATCTTCTGAGCTTGGACACTGCCCCAAGACGCTCCCTATTATTCTTTTATTCTAATCAAAACGTGATCGTTTAAAGTTTGAAACTAAACTCAATGTTAACAACGCTCATCTCATTTCACCTGCCGCCGTCCAGCCATTTCCCACGAACAGATGATATTGAAGAAATAAAATAATTTTTGATGTCTCAAGCAATTTCCCGAAGCCATTTTGTGAACAAAGTCGCGTCCACAAACGACGTCGTTGCTTCAGGACGTTCTCGCGCGAGGAAACGACCGAACTTGTCACAGTTATTTATAATTTTCTTTGCTTTATGGTTTATACATTTTTGCTGGGCTACATTGTATGATGGTACAGAAAAGAAAGGTTTGTTTTCAACGGCTAAACACACAACTAAAAGCGACGTTGAGTTCCGCAAGTTGTAGTCGTCAAGTTTTTCCCTACTTACGCTATTATGTGCGGGATAAAGCGTGTAACTGACATAATTATATAAGTATTTGATTAGAAAATAATTTTAAAAAATACTTAAAAGAAGAAAACGAAAACGAGCAATGTTATCTTTTTATGAAATATTCTAGTTAATTTTCCCACTGTGTTCTTTCTATGATAATACAGATAATAAAGATGAGAGGACTGATATGGACATTGCTTTATAATATAGCTAAGAATATCTATATGGGAGAAGTGGCATGAAAGAGCCAGGTTTTGAAAGAGCCACCTGCAATATAATAGTAGTTTAGGAATGGACTCGATAGAATATTTTATTTTTAAATGGCAACACAGATTTCCCATCACCCACAAAAAATTTACACATCTTCGGCACCAACGGACGCCGATATGTCGAGTTGAAGTTTTTGGCACTCCAAAGTAACTTTTTTACCTTATTTGAGTTGTTTTTTAGTATTTCATTGTAAACAAATATAGGTACTTGGATTGTGAATCGAGTTTATGTATATATTTGGCCTTGTAAATGGATTAAAACTGAATTTCAAAAGTTTTGATATCGTTGTGATTTTGAGGGTTATATTTTTTTAAAGAATAAGTTATGAAAGAGCCGGGTAGATGGGCCTTGAAAGAGATGGCTCTTTCATGACCCCGAATTAGATTTTTTTAAATTGATTATAATTATAATAAATATACATTCTTAAAAAAAATTAAAATAAATTAGCTTCACGCTGTATCCCGCACACAGCAGGGTAGGCAGAGGGAACCTAGTGTTAAGACACTCCGTTCCCCACTTTCTGCCGACTTCTGGAGGCATTGCGTGTTGAGTGGCAGAACTCAACGCCACGCTTAACCTCGACACCAGAGCAAAGAAATGGAAATATAGATTTAAGTAAATATTTCATCTCCTCGAGTGGGGATCGAACCCACAACCAGTCGGTTTTACAGTCACACCTCGTGCCGCTGCGCCGGCCTCTATACATTCTTAATAAACATTATTAAATTATTTGCTACTGATATTTCATTATGAAGAAGTCTGATCCCAAAAAACTCGAAAATAAACCAAGAAAATTCAGACTGAATTCGTCTGATTCTATCATAATGGCTGAAGTAAAAAAAAAAGGTAGATTGAAGCAAAACAAAGTCCAATACAAATAAAAATAGTGATGATTGCATGGAGCAATATTTAAAAAAAAAAGATCTCATAATTTAAGTATTTTGTTTTTGAGAAGACATTATTAATTTATTATCTAGTTAAATTTTCATGATTTTTATTAATAAAAGAACTATCCGCCTCTAAAATATAAAAAAAAGAATATAAATAAAATAATATAATATGATTGGCTTAAATAATATGAGATTGTTAGAATTATTTACTTAAAATGATTAATATAATTTAAAAAAACATTACTTTTTAATAAGGATTATTAAATTGTTTTTATTTAATAGTGCATTGTTATTATTTAGCATAATTTTCACTATTACATCTCATAATATAAGACTGGCTCTTTCATAACTTTTTGTGACTCTTTCAATACCGAAGTGTTATGAAAGAGCCAAATGACACATTTTTTTAAAATGAATATTTTATTGCTTTTTTATTGTATTTAAAGCTTATTTCGTATAAAATTATCTAGTTTGATAAATGAATAATAATTTGAAAGAAAAAAAACTTAATTTCTTTAATTAAAAGTATTTTTTTTTGCTTCGTTTAGTAAACTGGCTCTTTCATGCCACCTCTCCTTATTATTGCGTTATTTATATTCATGTAACGTATGTAATTATATCTAATATACCTATATACGAGTATTCTGACAAATGCTTGACGCAATTTGACATTCGACAGCAAATGCGTGTTGATTGGCGGAACTCAACGCCGCGCTTTAACTCGTTACCAAAACAAGGAAATGAAAATTCATATTTAATTTCTTCAGGTAAGAATCAAACTCACAACCATTACCAATCGCACACTTGTGCCTCTGTGCCACAGCTGAACTCATTTTATCATCATGTATCATATTTATGATTATTTTGATCCATCCATATATAATATATAAAACTCTTTATTACTATGTGAAAAGACAACGCACAGACATACAGACGTATAACACAGTATTTCTCAAATTTCTTATTCAATTTTGTGTTTGTAAATTTCAATATTAATTAACTTAACTATTATATATACAAGTAAACATATAACATTCTACCTAACACACACAACTATTGTTTTTGATTTAATACACAAAGTGTACTCAGTTCAGTTCGGTGGCGGATAATAACGATACGCTTGCGGCGCCCCAGCCATCCAATATTTGCTTTATTGATCTCCAAGACATCGTTCTGAGAGCTCCGAGAGCCGGCTCTTGTAAAGCAAAGAGACCTTGTGAGAACAATTACAAACGATATTATATACTAGCTTATTTAAACTACGTAAATAGTGCTTTAATTACGCAGATACACATAGAAGCAAATTCAAATTGAAATTCAAATAATTTTATTCAAGAAGCTACATGTTTAATTTTTTGAACGTCAAATAATTTACCATCAGTTCACTAAAGATAATGCCTCAGATCTGAGAAGAACCGGCGCAAGAAACTCAGCGGGACTTATTTTTCTAAAATCAAACGTAGACATGTTATATGTGTATTTCAAACTAGCGACCCACTCGTAGCTTTGTCTACCT
Organism: Heliconius erato x Heliconius himera; assembly: GCA_013421005.1. NCBI lineage: Eukaryota > Metazoa > Arthropoda > Insecta > Lepidoptera > Nymphalidae > Heliconius > Heliconius erato x Heliconius himera. The sequence continues at coordinate 62,451 of JAATLQ010033642.1, read as the reverse complement.
AAACTTATTATTATAGTGTGGGATATAGCCAATAGCCAAGTTATACGAAATTTGGTTCGAATCCCACTCGAGGAAATGAAAAATGTATTTTTTTTCCAATTCCTCTGGCTCTGACAACCGCCTTTTCGTCTTCTACAGGCAATGCAATCCTCAAGAATTCGGCGGAAAGTGGGGAGGAAAGGAAAGTGTCTTAATGGTGATGGATTATCAGCCCTGCTGTATGCCGGATGGTAAACAGTTACTCCGTAGATTCACATTTATGTTTGTTTTTTTTGCTTAAATTACGTCATTGTTACACCAAATAAGCGATGTAATATCCATAAAATATAGTAGTAGGAGTAATGTGCTTCTAAGTTTTTAAAGTGCTTTATTGCTAATTTATCAAATTATTAAAAAAACTACGTATAATTTTGAATTATAAAATTTAAGATCCTTGTGATGCACTATAAATTTAATCAACTCAAAAGACTCACTAAAATAGCGCTGTCAATATAAGGATTCAATCCTTATAATATTTTTGTCTCTTTAGGTTGCCCGTAGTGTAATAAACGCCAAGGCTAATGCTATTTCATTTACCCTTCTCTACTCACCCCACGCTTTTACACCTTAGAAATACTCTTTTATGATCAGTTTGTCATTTATTTTCTTTCCACAATAAACTGTTACTACTGGTATATATTTATTTAATATCGAAAAATATTTATTTATTTTTTAGAGTTCCATTCCTTTTAAAGAAAAAAGGAACATTTATAAGATCATTTTGTTGTCCGACTGCCTGTCTGTCTGTCTATGAAGAGCACTTATCTCAGGAATGTTCGGAGATATCGAGTTGAAATTAAACCACAGTAGTTACGAACTACCATCTTTCATCAGTTTTGGGCATTCTCAAAAGCGGTATTTCGCTTCCGCCATTAAGCATAGGAAATTACATCTTGATCCATAAGACGAAAGAGAAAGCCGATCTCCTGAATTCACGAACTTGACTTTGAATGTCCGAGGAACAAAGCCACTGAGTATCCTGCGGTGCCAGAGCAAGGGAGAGGGCCTTGCAGTTAGTTTGGCCATAGTCAAGGCATTTGATGGAGTGTAGCATGGGGCGCTCCTTGCTAAAAAGACTGCGTGCTGTCCCCTATGCTGTTTCTTCTCTACCGCATTTATCATAGGGAGTGTTCTGGGGACTTGTAGCTCCTCTGGTGTTACACGGGATCGTGGGCAGTGGTGAGCATTTACCATCAGGTGACGACTACGCTCGTTTGCCTTGTCTGTTTCCATAAATAAAAAAATAAGTCAAGCCACATTACACAATATCTTGAATTCGAAGAGATATCGTAGTTACCTTCCGTTCTCCGCTTCTCCGCATTATTGACACTAAGGTCTTTGTCTGCTACCGAACTATGCGTGGCAAAGGGTGAAGCTAAAAAACAATTACAGCTTTATTTATAAGAGTACATAAAGTTTACATTGTATCAAAATTTTTTTTATAAAAGAATACTACGATTTTAAACATTTTTAAAGTGCTATTCCACAATTAGGAAAGGAATATACTTTTTTTAGAAACGTAGTTTTCTTTCATAAAAAGTATGAATACGGTGAATACTACTACTACTTTAAAACTACGATGAATTTATATGAAAATCAAGTCAATACCGTAGTTATTTTCTCACATGCTCGTCGAATAACTTGCTTTGTTTCTAAATGTTTCATTTATACAATCGGATTTGTCGGTTACATTGTTTAGCACAATCGAGTTGGAGCGACGTTTTGTTTACAACATCCTCTTTAGCGCGCTCGAGCATATTTGCTGGATCCACCTCACGCCTCGGGATGCTGAATATTATGAAATATGTATATTTTTATACAACATTTTGTATAATTTCATAGTGACATTTTTCAGTTAAAATACATTTTATGGTTATTGTTACATTGTAGAATGATTAATTGTTATTGATTATTATCCTTATATGTAAAATTATTATAATTAAAAAAGTAGGTATTGAATATTATATCGTGTATTGTCACTTTCCATTTCTTTTTAAAGGGTGGTAAGACTCCATCCCTAGCTTAACGCTCAATTTTCTGGACATTCCGTGTTAAATAGTGGAATCTATGGTCTTCTTACTACACTGTGGAATTGAAAATAATTCATTCGTCCGGATGGAAATTGAACCTACAACTACACCCACGCGTTTACATTCAGAGATTGTGCCGCTTCGCCACCACCAGCTTCATCAGATTTTTTAACATTGTGAAAGATTCTACAAACTCGACATTCATTAAATGTAGTCTCAAAATAATTTTATGATTTCTTGTTTCACAAAACCAATTTTAAAGAAAATAAATTTAAAATAAATTTTACTGTAAAGTTTCTACTTATAAAAACGACAAAATTTAAAATGATGTACAAATAAGACAAAATGAATTCTATTTCTATATTAAAGCTCCTAAAAATCTTAAAAACTGTACAAATCTCACAATATATTGTATAAGATACAGTCATACAAAGTGTACTAAATGTTTATTTTGACTTCTTTACCGCTGCGACGTTTATTGCGACATAAACGACCGTCCGTAATGGATGAACAGATTTCTACGTTTTATTTTATTTTTATTAGAAAAGTTAAATAAGATCTTTATAGGATTGTACATATATATTTGTGTAATATAACATATATATTTAAAGCCGTCGTGGCATAGTGGCACAGTCTGAATGTAAGCACGATCATTGTGGTTTCGATTCCCATTCAACAGAATCAATTATTTTAATTTTCCCGCTCTGGTAACAAGAGTTTCTCTTTTACTTCTCTCTACCTTCATGCTTTATGCGGGATATAGTATTAAATTAAAATAAAAAATATTTTCAGATTAAATTAAATAATATCTATCATTATAACACTTAATTTTAATACATTCATACTTATGACCTACTACGCCGAATTTACAGTCAAAAACATTACATAATGTTCAATAGTGAAATTGTAATCCCGTGTAAAAGCTTCGAACAGACGCCTGAGCTTATATTGGAAACCTGGGTGTTGAAATTATGAATATTTGCTAAGTTTATATTATTTAGTGGAACTATTAGCTGAAGCTAACCTTTTGCCTTAGAAGATAACAAATTCAAAATGTCAAAAACAAATACCAACAAGAAATTTAGTTATTCTTTATCTTTATAAACTTGAATCAATGCAATATACAAAGTAATAAGTTCTTTGATTTTCACGATTATTACACATTTTAAATGAAACTATTTTAACCGGATTAATCGCGTATATTTTGTACTTTTATACATTTTTGGAAACCCGACGTTTCGAACACTTTGCAGTAGTCCGTGGTCACGGGTAGACTGAGGTGGCATTCGTCTGTCAGTTGACATAATTATTATATCAAACTACCGCCAACGATTTCTTAATTGCTTCGCGTACTGCCCTGGATTCCTGGAGAATGAGCTGATAGTATCTTGCCCTCTGGTATGGTGGGTTTGAGACTTCAATGATTTTATGAGTGGGTCCCAGGTGGTAGAAAGCTTCCAGCCATCCTCTCTATTGAATAGGATGTTTTTGTATTTCAATAGCCTCGCGGATCATTCTAGGAATGTATCTGTTTTCCTTAGCGAGGATTTGGGGTTTATCAAACCTAATGTAGTGGCTGGGTTTATCCACAGTATGCTCACACACAGCTGACTTCGATACATGCCCATTCTTGATATCAGAGATGTGTTCTTTCACCCTAACACCGATGCTTCTCTTTGTTTGACCGATGAATGATAAGCCACAGTCACAGTCTAGTTTGTATACACCTGCACTCTGTAAAGGAATATTACTTTTTACTGGTCTCAAGAATTGGCTCACTTTCTTGTTAGGCTTGAATATGGTTTTTATGGAAGCTCTTCTTAAGATGTTGCCAATCCTGTCTGTAACCCCCTTCACATATGGAAGAAATGCTGGCTGTCTCTCTACTGTGGGTGGCTTGTTGGTCTTCTGACAACGCTGGCGGGGAACT
>JAATLQ010033642.1:41629-58352 GCA_013421005.1 Heliconius erato x Heliconius himera | reverse complement strand
CGCAGAGGTGGTGGGCTCTCTGAAACAAAGATTTGCCAACGGTAGATAACTGTGTAGGGTGATGGTGAGATTCACCATTGAGGTATCTATTGGTGTGCGTGGGTTTCCTACATACTGTGTGGCCTATTGTGCCATTGGGATTTCTTATGACTAAAACATCAAGAAAAGCTAGGGAATTATTTGCCTGTAATTCTATTGTAAATTTAATATTGTCATTAATAGAATTGAGGTGGTTTAGGAAAATATAAATACTGTCCGTAGGTAAAATGGTAAAAGTGTCATCTACGTACCGCTGCACCCTGTCTACCTAGGATATATAATATTATAGAAACGTCGGGTTTCCAAAAATGTATAAAAGTACAAAATATACGCGATTAATCCGGTTAAAATAGTTTCATTTAAAATATACAAAGTTTTTGCAATGTTCAATAATTTAAGGCTCTACAAAAGTTGTAATATAGTAATATTCTAACAAAAAAATACTCAAATAAATATTATAATTAAACTAGTGGCCCCCTTGTAGATTCACCCGCGTGGATTCTTTTCGTCGTTATCTTATAACATTATAATTTTAAAGACAAAAACTCTACATTTATAGCAAAAGTTTTAGCTAATTCTATAGTTGTAGCAATATTGTCATATGCAATTATTTATATTGACATAACCTTTTTTATTACCGATTTTAATAGTTTTATTACATCAAATGATAAGGTAAGTTTGCCAAATCTCAATAGTCAAAATTTATTTTAAAAAAGGCCAGTTGTTTCAGATATTAGAGTGAACAAACGTACAGACAAACAGACATTGTTTTGGTTTCTATTAGACCACAATAACATTTTTTCTTGTATGTCTTCCATGCACAGACACCGATCAGTTCCAATTTTATTATAAGTAAAGAACAATACTTTGCTATGGGGATGACTCAATAAGACTGGCGAAACAAACTACTGTTTGTTTTTCATTTTTTGAAAGAAGGATGGTATAAAAACCGCGTAAGCAGCCATATATTTGCCAACCGCACCACAATGCAGTTACTAGTATACCAAATACAAATGTTAAACTAACATAACATTTTTCTTTTTTCGTCATAAAAATCTGCCTTTATAGAGTGCAGTCCGTTTTCCTGTTTCGTTGCTTCACTTTGTGCGGTCTAATGCATCCTGCAGACGACCAGCTCTAACGCCTGATTCTACGAAGTCTTCGCTTCTTTTTATGTCTACGCAAATGGCTTTGACTGTGAATAATATCATACATCTCAAACTGAAAAATGAAAAACTGAAACATTAAAACATATTTTAATATCTGTGCCTTAATAAAAAGTCGTATTTTTTAAGAAATAAAATATATGAACCATCGCAGCACAATCTGTAAGTTTTTATATTCACGTTGGTCTTGGGCTTAATTATTCATTCAAACATACTATCATTTTGGTTTGGTTGAACAAAATATTGTGTTGAGTTACGGAGTAATATAATATCCCAAACACCATTCAAAATATTATTTAATAAATAATCCTTTGGCTCGTGAGGTATCTAGTGGTTAGAACCGTTTATAGTTGTGATGGTGAATAACTCAAGATCTTTTAGAGATTAAGAATAAAAATAAAAATATATAAAAATAAAAAATAAATTTTCTATATCTATCTTCCTCTCTACTATAACTACGTGCTAGTTATAATAAAAGGAAGAAAGACCAATGACGTCAGCCTCCGCAACGTCAAGCAACGTTCAAAATTATAATATTGGTTAAGAATCACTTTGATCCACAATATGTATTGCCTTTATAAGAAATTCGATCCTAAAAGATCGTGCTATCATAGGCTTATGATATACATTATAATTATGATATTAAATTTATTATATATTACGATACGAGTCCTTATGTGATGTTATTATATACCGCTGCCTTCCACCACTACCCACTATATACTTGTATACGAGATGACGATTGCGACACTCGGGACGTCAATACACGAACTAGTCAAGATTAATATGATATTAAAAATATATAGATTGTATTATTCATAAGTAACTATGTTATTTATGTGTATTCCCATGCATATTTTATTATTATTATTTATTTATTTCTTTTAACAACTTATATCCAAGGTACATACTGTTACAAAAATAAAAAAAAGTAAAGTGTAAAGTTATATGTGTTTCATAGACATTTTATATTTCATAGAAAAAAAAATATTACAAACTTATAATTACAGTTCAGATTGTCAACTTTATCCACCGTGTAATCAAAACCTATAGAGTATTATTTCCTGTACTTATGAAATTTGCCATGAAGTGAGAAATTGCAGTACACTGACTCGCATTTAACCGGATTTTTTTTTCAGTTCCAGGTTGTATTTTGCATATAATGTTAAACAATCAGGCTGGACTCATCGTTCCTATTTGTCTTGTTACTAAAGCATAAAAAAACGAAAATAACTCGTTCCCCCTATGGAAATCGAACCACCAACGGTTGCGTTTACAGTCAATTGCTGTGCTGCTGTTCCACGACGACCTCAACATATAATATTTTTAAAATAGATGAAAAATTAAAAATAAAGTATTATTATTAACAATTTACAAAATAATTACATTTAATCGTTAATAAAAAATATATCATAATGGCACAAGTATCACTTACATTCAGCCACGTTTGGTGGCAACACCAACATTCTCATCCACTTTATGACGTAATGATTGTTTCACTCATGTTTTACGAGCGTCTTACACTCGGCGCTGTGTTCATAAATGTAATGTACTGTAAACGGTATGTGTTTTATGACCGTGTATAAGTTGAAGGAAAAATATTATATTTTGATGTATGTATGAAGTTTGTTGGGTACTAAGCTAATATTATTTAGGATGGAGTAGCGCAGTGTCACGCTTGTGGGTTCGATTCAAGGTCAACACTCAGAGGACTCAATTATTATTTATGAATATTTTCTCTTCTTTGCTCTGGTAATAAGGTAAAGAGCGGCGTTCAGTTCCGTTTCGAAAATTCAATAGAAAGTGGGGAATGGAGTGTCTTAACATTAAATTTAATGAAGCTAACAAAAAATATATATACCTAAGCTACTTCATTAATCACTTAAATAAACTCTGAGAAATAAATTATTTTATTCAAGTAATAAAATGAAGAGAAATAGTATAACAGAATTTTAAATTAAAGTAAATTTAAGTAAGATTACTATTCTCATTTAATTCTAACAAAATACAAGCTCGACTTTTGTGCTACAATTGTGTGTAGAGCATTGCTACGAAATTGCATACAGTCATACGTAACTTTGTAGCGACGTAGCGTCGTAGCGAAGTTGACGCTGCGATACAATTTTTATACAATATTTAAAGCAACAAATGATATTACAACAAAATTCTTTACCTAAATAATTAAAAAACATTTTAAAATCTTGTTTAAAAAATCTATTATTAAAAAATGTTACACACTCAAAATTTATAATATGGCACATTTTTTTTAATTTCATCATAGATCATAGATCATGAAGTAGTCATAATTTCAATGTCTAATGAAATAGAAAATATTTTCATACAAATAACCTTTAATAAGTATTATAAGTACATAATATGTACATATGTATAAACATCACTACACACTTTTATTTCAGAATACTTTCAAAACATTATTTATACACAACATTCATTTGAACCAGTAATTAGAACTATTTTCATAGAGAATGATTATTTGTTGTATTATTGTTATTGTGTTCGTTGTTCATTAGCATTGTTTATTTTCATTATATCAAGTCAATATCCATTCATTGGAGTGATTTGAATAAATATGTGTGTTTGTGTGTGCTACTATGAATCGTTCTAGTTGTATGGAACGTTAACAACGGCTTACATTGTTTAATTATGTTATTAAGTATTTCCATTATATTTTTGTTAATTTCATATTGTATATGAAAACAAAAGTTGGTGAAATATCACGTTATTTATCAGGTCAAACGTCAAATTAGCATTTTTTTACTTAAATAATTGTTATGATTTATGAATGAATAAAAGCAGAATGATTTATTTAAACTTCACGCTGTATTTGGCATTTAGCAGGGAAGACAGAGGGAGTGTAGTGTTAAGATATTCCACTCCCCAATTCCCGCCGAATTTTGGAGGTATTACATGTTGAGCGGAACTCAACGCCGCCGCGCTTTACTTCAGCACCATAACGAAAAAGTGAAAATATTAAAAAAAATATTTCCCCGAGTGAGATTGAACCCACAATCTGTCGCGTTAACAGTCATATGCATGTGCACCTAAGACAGGACTGACATTAATTAGAATTATTTTTTCTTTAATTCTAAATATAACTAATTTTGAACATAAAATAAATCCTCTGTGCAGAAACAAGATATTTAGTGCGTTTAATTTCCGTATATTACCAGGCGTTCAACTACTACGTAGTAAAATGTAATGAAATAGTTTCGAAATAGCTGGAGTTGGGTACTTTCAAGCTCTTGTTTAATTATTTCTACAAAATGATTTTCTTTTGTCTTCACACATATCCCACATCAAGCGCTAAAGCGCTCTGATAATCTTTTTTTGTTAAACTTAGTTGCATTGTGTATTTTCGTAACCTATCACCGCTTTTTATTAAACTATTTTTTTAGCAGCTTAACACTGTATCCCGCACACAGCAGGGTAGGCAGAGGGAACCTAGTGTTAAGCGTTAAGCTAACCCATTTTCCGCCAAATTCTATAGTTATTGCGTGTTAAGTGGCGGTACTCAACAGCCCACCTTGCTTCAACACAAGAGCGAAGAAATGAAAATAGAAATACTTATTTAGTAAACGTATAAAAATTTGAACGTAGCGGGACTCGAACCCGCGCCTCCTGGAAACCGACCAGGCGCTCTAACCACTAAGCCATACGTTCTCGCCAAGCTACGTCGAAATTTTTATACGCTTGTTACAACTTATTTATGTTGTTAGTATCTCTGGTATTAATAAGGTAAGTATTTTTCTTTCCTAAGTGTGGAATAACACTTTAAAAATGTTTAAAAATATGAAAATAGAAATTTAAATAAATATTTTATTGCCTCCAGTCACACTTGTGCAAATCGAACCCACAACCGTCGCGTTTACAATCAGACGCAAGGCGAATGCTGATACGCCACGATTGACCTCTATAATTAAACTAGATGAGGAAAATAAAAATAGTGTTTAATTGTAATATTTACATTTTTTCCATGACGATCGAACCCATAATTACCGAGATAACGAATTGTAAATTCTTACTATGCCACAATGGTGTCAAAAAAATATAATTCTTTGTAAAATTCCTTTGTCTGAACGAAGGATTATTACTAATATCGTAGTATCTATTCAAAGCATAGATGAGCGTATTTAATAGAGCTCTTCCAATTACAATAATTGATTGACTAAAAAACAGTATTCAATTTCTATAAATATGAGAGTACTCTTATATCTCTTCGCCTTATTAGCGGTCTATATTTAAATAAATATTCATTTTTTGCTTTAGTTTGTAGTTTAATCCGATATATCGTAAAAAGTTTATCAAACGAAGCCGTCTGATTGTAAACGCGGCGATTGTGGGTTCGATTTCCACTCGGGAGAATGAATAAATATAACTTTCTAGTTTAAAAAATTCGGTGGATAATGGGAACAGAATGTTTTAACACTAGGTTTATGGGCCTACCCTGATGTTGAAGCTTAAAAAAATATCATGAAGTTTAGAGAAACTACTATTAGTTAGTAGTTAGTATTAGTTTATTAAAATAAAACTCTATAGATAACAATAAGTGTTGCGCATTCTTCTCAAGAGACAGATACAAACGTAATATAACGCAAGTCCAACGTTTTCTCTTTTTTACTTTTAAACCTAAAATGAAATATGAAACGCTGTTCCAGCGTAAAATTAAACAGCTTGGTCGTCATTTTTAAGGTACATAACAAAATGCAACATTTTCCACCACACGAAGCTCCATTCGTAGCTTACTCGCATTTATGCAAGAGTGCATTTGGAATCCTCCTCACGTCGCCGGTAGTCTTTCTTCGTGTCGCTACGTACGCTACATTCTGCTCGCGTGAAACTACTCCGGTAGCTCAAACTTACTTGGTGAATTGCATTGATTCAAAATGTGTGAAGTCATTTTTAAATTGTTAATTTATATTTAGGAAAGAAAAATACTTATTTAAACTACTTTTTTACTCCTGGAAACCAACCAGGAGGCGCGGGTTCGAGTCCAGCTATGTTCAAATTTTTATAATTTTTATGCGTTTTCTAAAGTTTCTCTAAGAGACACAGATTCAATTTCCAGTATGTTGTTAAAATTTTACACGTTTTCTCAAAAAATATTTTTCTTTCCCATGTGTAAAAGGCCGCTTTAAGTATAGCATCGAAATTTGAAAATCAATTTCTATACAAAAACAGAAAAAAATTGCTTCACGCCATATCGCATACATACTAACTAAGAAGGAAACTAGTGTTCTGAAAGGTATTTCCTGTTAAATGGAGGAACTCAACGCCAGGCTTTGCCTAGTTATCAGAGGAAGGAAATGAAAATTAGAAATATTTCATTTCTTTCAGTGGGAATCGAACCCACAACCTGTCGCGTTTACAGCCGCACGCTTATGCCTCTGCGACCGTGCTCGTGACTGGCCTCAAAACAAAGTTAATTAATTAAAACAAATCAATTTTTCTTTACTATTTTTATTGCTATGAAGTATATATTTCATACTATCATTTCAACTGTAGAATACTCACTTCTAACCCGATATTCGTACGTCAGCCCTATCTGTTTGCTTCAGCAGATGCAGTTCAATATTATTTCAGTGTGAAGACTAAATGTGGACTCTACATGTTTGTTCTCTTGTCTTATATATTATAGTAAGAATATATTCTAAATTATATTACAAAGTTTTTTTTTACTTCGACTTTTTTTTTGTTAAAACAATCAATTCTCCACTTTCTTTCGATTTTCAGAGACGTTACGTGTAAAATATCGAAACGCAACGCCGTGCTTCTGAACAAGACCTACTTAATTAAAAACGATTAAAATTATATAAAATTAAACCTAAGCCTAACCTTCCACCACTTTCTTCACTTAACTTCCAATTCGGATTTTTTGACAAAATTTTTATTTTCTATATTATAAGCTTGAAACTATGAAATAACCATATTTATTTTATTAATGGAACATTATATTATAAATCAAAAGGCACCTATAAATACAATATGGGCCAGTTGATATAATAGCCAGGTAATAATTGCAACTAAACTAAAACATTGTTTTTGTTAATTACCCGAACGTGGAGCTTTATTTACATTTCAAATACAAACAATGTCGGCAGCGGAGAGCAAATTTGAGTGTTGTTTGATTTTTAAGAGCATTGTAGAGCTAATAATGTATAAATGCTTCTTTGTTTCGCTTAACGCATGGCGGAAATTCATTTATTTATTTTGTTAACAGACTTATTTTTTCGAAAAGGAAAAAGAAGAGAAAAGAAAAGGATTCTATATTTGTTAACATCGTTGTTTTTCCGTAATTCGGCGGAATATGGGAAACGGAGTGTCTTAACACTAGGTTCCCCGCTTGTAGAGCTGATTTGATTTTGATGCTGATGATAGAATCCATATTAATTGCAGGATGTAAAGAAAAATAAATGAACTAAATAATAATATAGTTATTACTTGGAACACTGTTGAAGACGCTAAAAAAATGTTGTTAAAAAAATATATTCAATAATAAGATATATTGAGGCAATTGCATTTTTTTTAATTGTAATTTTTATATATTAATACCTATTTGAGTATATTGAGGTCTACATTCAACAGAAGAAAAGAACAGGTTGATGATTATATTTTTTTCTTAAAATTGTATTTTTCACATCAAGAAACAATTACTTTAAACTATAAATCAAAAGTAAAAAATAAAACAATTGAAACTGTTAAAACAATTTCTTCCATCATTTGTGATCACTTCATAAGTGTGTGAATTTCATTTCATAAGTGAAGGTTGTAACGATCCATACCAGAACTAAATTGTGTAGGTAAATAATATAATTAATTAAAAAAATAATCATTTATGATAAAATATTATAAATATAATTTATAATATTATTTAATTTATAGCTTAAGATAAATACAATCTTATAAATAATAGTTTAGTTCAGTTCTTTAATTACGCGTTCCATTCACAAGTAATATTAAAATGACGTAATATACAGTAGGTAAAACACGCAGGTATAGAATATATTTATTAAAAATAATTTAATAATTATATTTAATCGTTATGTATTATAATTTAAAATAAATAATAACATAATTAATATTTTAATGATTGTAAAATGTCATGTTGGCTGAATGAGCTACTGTCAACGCCTAAGTCAAGAAAAAAGAAAAGAAAGAGAGGGGAAATGGCGGACGCGTCTGGTGAAGGATAGTGATTCATAATGCTCAGAGAAGTTTTAATTTATAATTAATATATATTTTGTTACGTCTTATATGTAAAAGGCATGTGAGTTAGTACATGTAATAGTGATATAAATATTCGAGGCTGGTAAGATAAGTTATTAGTGCTTATTACGTATTTACGGTTATTTGTTTTGGAATACTTCGTCGGTAAGTTTTTAATAGCTTATTATTAAAACACAGAAGAATAATATTAATGCACGTAATGCCGTCAATATCCAGAGATAATTATTATTTATTTAGTAAATGGAAATAAATACATAAATATGTTTTTATGAGGTATGTAAAATTACAATGATATTAATGTACGCAGAATGCCTGCCGCCATCTTTGTTAGATGTATGTGAATTGTGAAATGAGAGTTAAATAGATTTAGTGAATTACTATTACTTATAAATGTAATGTCTATATATTACATTAGTAAATATTTAACATGTTACTATAATAGGAAATATAAATATAATAGTATTTATATTTCCTTTTATAGTATGATATAAAATTACTATATCAAAATACGTATTTACAATTTATAAATATTATATAATATGAGTCTATTTATAATGTCCTGCAATAGAGGTAATCTGTCAATATATTTAATTAATTATTATAAAGATATTAGACAGCAACAAAATATTAATTAAAAAATATTTGTACGATACTCCTACAGGAGTTCATTGACCCTATGTTTTACTAATAACTGATATTGGAGTCACAACCGACTGCTGCTTGGCTTCGCTGTTATTAATACTTGATTAATGCTTGACTAGGCAAATTGCTATGGCCTTTTATTGTTAAACTGCGATCGACGTTGTCTCGCGGTGCGCTTACGACGCATAAGCGATGATTGTATGGTATTGGGCATACATCTATGTAAACAGTTTCTACAGTTGTTCTATAACTCGTTGTATGATGAGTAGGTGTATGGTGCTATTTTATGTCCTGGAACTCCGGTGTATGTAGTAGTGTCCGCCTATGAGCCTAACAACTTGTTTTAATGTAGAAAACAAATGAGACACGACTGTGGGGTGTGTGCCGCGCGTTTATTTAACCTATCGGCCGCCTAGCGGTAGTGCGTTCGTTCCAACGACTTATATTATCATATCTCACAAATAAATCAACGTCACGAATCACCATTCTAATATAATCTTAATATAAACAAGCGTAACCAGTACGTTCAGAAAGATCACACACTAATGTCCCGGAGGGTTCAATAAAGACTGCACCACGGTCTGCTAGGAATTCACGGTGTAGAGGCGGGGCGGTAAATTTGCGCTTTCTTCCTTTTATTATAACTAAAGATTCTACACAGTTATAGTATAGAGGAAGATAAAATGTCTTCACAAGAGATTAAAACGGACAGACTAAGACATGTTATTTATCATAATATATTTTATTTGTACTTATATTAAATTTATGGTACATTTCATATTAATACTGTTACCTCTTAGTCTCTAAAACATCTTGGATTACTCACGATCACTACGAAAAGGTTCTAACTCTTTTAGACGTATCACGAGCCATACTAAAATAATAAAAATATTATTTAGATAATTTTATTTTAATATTTTATTGAGTAGAGTGGGGAGTCAATTACAAGGTCAACAATATTTAATACACGTACTTCACCTATTAATGTTAGAAATGTAATTTTATAATTTTTATTAGATGCACTTGATGATATTATAAAGATGTAAAAGCCGCATCATAATTGAAAATAAGAGAAACAAAATTTTGACTTATTACCTTTTAGACCGTAGCGTTTGGTGCTGCGTTCTCTCTGACTACCCCGCTAGGGATAATGCGTGAAGTTAGTAGTAGTAGTAGTAGTAGTATTATTACCTTTTGATACGAAAAGTTTTATTTAAAGGCAAAGTGAAATCTCTTAAAACTGAGTAGATTGGTGACACAGACCTGCACTCACACTCGAAGCTGGTCATCTGACCGGTGCAATACATGTGAATGAATCAATAAGATAAAGCCTATCTATCGCAGAGTAGTTCGTTGATTTTGATCAATTGAAACTTTTTTTTTATTTATATTATCTTATAATCGAAAACTGCCATCACGTTGTATCCCGCACATATTAGAGGAAACCTTGGAACCTAGTGTTAAAACGTCCGTTCCCATTAAGGCACTCATGTGTTTTTCGCTGAATTTGGGAGGCATTGCATATTGAGTGACGGAATTGAACTCCACGCTTTGTCTCGGCACCAAAGCGTAGAAATAAAACAATGTAATATTTAATTTTCCCGAATGAGAATCGAACTTACAACCTGTTGCGTTTATAGTCACACATTTGTGACTTTGCGCCACGACAGGTCTCAATATCTACAAGTATTTTAATTAAAATTATACTTTCTATTAAAATTACATAATACTCGTACTATAATTAAAAAAAATTGTTTGATATCAAAAATCATATACTTATATGTACAATAAAATATTAAGGTTCATTAAAAAGCTTAATAACAACTGAAATTTTTATATGCAACTATATATATCCGTACTTACATATCCATGTGTCGACTCTTAAGAGTTAGTAGAGCATCTTAATGATACTTACAGCGCGTCGTATCCAGTACGCTACAGATGTAAAACTTGAGTCCCGAATTTTTTTTCAGCTTCAGTGCCTATGCAAATGGGGCCTAGTGTTGAGACACTCTGCCCCCCCACTTTCCGCTGATATTTGGAGGCATTGCGTGCTGAGTGGCGGAACTCAACGTCGCTCTTTGCCTCGACAACAGGCGACGAAATATTAAATATATTTATATATTTCATTTACTCGAGTAGGAAATATGTCGTTTACAGTCACACTCTTGTCTCCTGCGCCATGATAGGTCTCCACAGATTAATTTAGTGTATTCTGACAATCACTTAATCTAAAATCGAGTTCAAAGCGATCTCATGACCGGAGGGCTTACGATGAAAAAGGATCCATCGGCTTGTTTTGTTTGCTTATAGAGAAATCACTTTTGACATATAATAGTAGTATCTTATCAAGCTGTCAAATGTTACATAAAGGCTTTGTTTAGCTTGAGATAAATTTATAAGAATTTATAATATTATATTATTATTTATTTCTTATATTAATTTATATATTTAAAAATATAAACAATTTTCCTTTTTTTTGTAATTTTTTCAACTTCACGCTGTATCCCGCATATAGCAGGGTAGGCTGAGGGAACCAATCGATGTTAAGACACTCTGTGCCCCATTTTCCCCCCTTTTTTAGAAACATTGCTTGTTGAGTAGACGAACTCATGCAGCGCTTTGCCTTGTTACCAAACTTAAGAAATTAAAATAATCAAAAATAATAATTAGATTCTCGAGTGAAAATTGAACCCACATCCGCCGCGCTTGTGCCACTGCGCCACGACAGCATTTTTGACAATAAAAATATATATTAATTATAATACTGTTGTTTGTTTTTTTTGCTTCAGTCTATATTCCACACAGCAAGTTAGGCAGAAGGGATCTATGGAACCTGATTGTTAATTAATTGTAGTCTTCAACTCGTTCACAATTAGGACATTTTCATTACCCATTTTCCGCCGAATTCGAGGCATTGCGTGTTGAGTTACGGAACTCATCGCCGCTACATAACTATTGTAACACAGTTATATGACTATATTTGACTTTCGGAGATATATTCCCTTGGTATAGTTATATGAAATATATTATGTTTAAATATTTTAATAAAATAAAATCATCCTTTCGCTAGCAAAAGTATATTTTACTTACGGAAGTATGAATAAAATATTTATTATACGTTTCCAGTTTTATTGTAATTCTTTGTGAATAACCAAGTGGAGTGCAGAAAAGAGAACTATGACGATGCAAAGTACTTTTTGAGGCCACGAATTTTTCACACGTTTTATTAACATTTTCAAACATTTATGCTACAAGGAATTGTGTATATAACTCTGTCCTTTTAAACACAATTTATTTCAAGGTTTAGGTGAGTTTTAAACAACAAGTTAACATCAAATCTTTCAGGTTTATAAAGATTACATAAAAATATTTACTTCAAGTGAATTCAAAGCTATTTAGATATGAGAAAAATTTGCATCGACATAATAATATCATGAAGCTCATTACGACCGCGTAGCGCTTTGCTACGAAATTGCTACGCGGATATTCTCGTAGCTGGAGCAGTCGTTGCGATTATATATTTGGAAAAAACATTTATTTTATGAATATTACGAGTTGTAAATATTTTTTATGTTTATTTATTTATAAAACAACTTTCTGGTATGCTATTTTTGTTTTTTAATATTGTAACAATAATCTTAAAGTGAACAACCTTTTTTACAATTCATGAAAGAGGTTGTTTAAATGATAACGGTTAGCCAGAGAATATAATCCCAAGCACTTTGCTTGTTTTGCCTCGTGTACTGTCATCAACCGCCTACATATCCTCAAGAGGCCTCATGGTTTTTAAGAAGAAGAAAGAGGATGTAATCTTAAAAAATATAAACATTTATCTGACTTAAGCACTAATCTTTTTCGGGGCAAAAGGATGAAGGAAAAGAGGAGGAAGGAAATAGAGATTAACCATCTAAATAAAATCTTATATTGATTTTATGTTGAAAAAATAATAACACAGTAAAAATATTCGCAATGCACTCTATATGGTTTGAGTCCCTCATGACTGTACTATAAAAGATTAAGTAATATAAAAAGCTTCATTACTTTTTTGCTCAGTCCATGAAGTATCTTGTGAACAAAAAATAGACCAAAGTATATGAAATGTTTCATAATTTAATATTATAATATTGTTGTGTTCAGACTAAAACAAGCGACTTCGTTACGCGTATTACTGTGAGTGTGTGAGTGAGAGTGTGAGTGATGTACGGTGCATTTAATTATATGTAATAGCCATCTATTACATGTCATTACCTGCTACGTTGCTAAAAATTTTAACTCTAAAGCGCTGTATAATCTGACTGTGAACATGACGTTTGTGGGTTCGATTCCCATTTGGGACTTCACACTCGTAATATGATCTCTATTATATTGTCACTTCTTTCTATTCCACCGCTCAATATGCAATGTCTCGAAATTGTTTTGGAAACTGCGAAATGGAGTATCTTAATATAATATATTTCTCTTTGTCTTAATAAGCTATGTATTCGTTTATTAGGGAAATGCTTGTGGCTTTGTAAGATTCAACAATTTGTTTAATAAAATTTATTGAAATATAATTATATACAGGTAGTAGCTAATATGTATGTCATATAAAAGTAACAGGAAAATCTATATTATAATAATAATGTGTAATATTATCAAAATGACACACACATGTTTATACATGTTATAAAATGTACAAAAATGATGTAAGTAATATGATATACTCTCGTCCTACTCGATCATAATTTCAGGCAATGTACCGTTGACAAAAAAAAAGAACACGAACGATTGTAATACAATACCCAATTACAATAATTGGCTGACACAAAGAGAGCGGTGGAGCGCAACGGCGCGCGGTCGGACGGCCAACAATGAAAATATGCTGATTCATTATGCACGTGGTATATAATTTTAATTAATTAATTGAATATAATATTATTTGAGGCCAGTCGTGGCGCAGAGGCACAGAGTGTGACTGTAAAATCGACTGGTTGTGGGTTCGATCACCACTCGAGGAGATAAAATATTTTACTTACATTTATATTTTCATTTCTTTGCTCAACACGCGATGCTTCTAGAACTTGGCGGCTATATGCGAAATACAACGTGAAGCTGATTTAATTTTGATTTATATATTTTATATAGTATGATCACGGTATAGAATTTCCGATATTTACATTGCTGTTTTCAGCTCTACATCCATTTTTATAACTTATATTTTCGTATAATTATTATTGAAATTAGATAAATTATAATTGTTGATATTCCATATAAGGTTTAAATAAAAAAAAACGCATAAGCGTAAGATATTACAATAAACTTATGCATATTACTAACATTAGTTAGCTGCATAAGTATCATAAATGCTTACTTCTTTTACTTTTCTCCATTTTCCGCCTGTTCATATTAATCTCATTCTCAGTAATAGAAAATAAACCAATTAATGTTGCACATATAAATATCCACTCGAATGGGGCTTATGGATACACTAGAGCGTCGTCTTCTGCTCGCCCCAGTCACCGGCTGCTGGCTTGCAATGGTCAAAATATAAAAATAAAGATTTTCAATTAATAGATTTAAATTGTGTTTGATTAGTTAACTTTATAATACAAAAAATCACTCGTAACGTCAAAGAGAAACATTATACATTATCATTGTCACCATAAAGATATTTATATACAAATGTTTCATAAAGTTATAACTACAATGTTATTAAATAAAGTGAAAAAATAGTATAAAGAAATAGCGTTACACCGATATCAGCACAAAAATCCCATACAAGTTATGCACCAATATATTATAATATATTTACGTCGTTTGAAATTTTCACTCATATTTATTACTTCTCTGTCGTGTTCGCAGTCAGCGCGTACAAATCAGAGCGTGTTAAATTCGACTGGTCTCCATACATCGCGGCATTCTGTCACGAACTCTATATAACGTGTTCCAGCTGAAGCTGGCGTGGCGCCAGGATTGAACTCTATTTTGCTGTCCTCATATCGAAATGCAGGTAATTGGATCGTTTCTTTATGTGAAATCAATTCAATAAAAATATATTTAGGCCTTCGTTTTCGCCTGACCGTAAACACGACGGTTATAGGTTCGATTCCCACTCGAGGAATGAAGATTTTTATTTCCTCGCAAGTAAAACAAGGCACACTGCGGCGTTGTGTTCTGACACTTAATGTTGAGACACTTGATAATGAATATTAGCTGAGACACTTGATAATTTTGAATAAAATTATTTGAATTTGAATTTGAATTTGAATGTCTAAATAAATGTCTAAGGATTACACGGAAACCCTGCTTTATATAGAATACAGCGAAAATGCAACAAAACAAGAAAACCTGGAACTAATATCACTGAAAACGTGATACGCTACAACCAGTTTCGTCTATATAATGAAAATTGTAAGTGAAAGCAGCAGCTAGGCGAGTTCCGGGCTGATTGCACCTCTAAAAGGCACTTGTTTGTTAAATTGTTACGTAGATTCCAAAATGCGATAAAACATATTTGATAGCGAATGTTATTTGCAGACGCTGGCAGCTTGACGCCTATTATACTCGTCATGCAAAATTTCACTTTAAACTTCTCAGTTACTATGAATGAGAATTTGTATGAAAATTCTCATAAAATAGAATATAAACTAGTATATACGTAAAGTGAATGTAGTACTTTATTCATTTATATATAGAATAGAAGTTTGTATTTTCACACACATATTTTAAATATAATTTAATATAACCTATTAATAATATATATATGTATATACGTTCAGTAAAATTTTAAATTAAGAATAATTTCTTTAAAATTTTACCACAATAGTCATAATAACGCAAAGTAAGTCGCAAGTCTTAATTAAAGTAGATTTCTTTTAATTAGTAGAAACAACTGTTAAAAGAAATTTACTTCAATTAAGGATTTATTGTAGGGTTAACTCTGTACTGTATACTTGTGAAATAGACTTCTAGGCATAAGGTAGATCAGGTCAGATACTAACTTTAAACTTAGATTAGGTTTTAAATCTACGCCGAAAGCACATTGTGGTATTTTATATATTTTTCAGATTTACGCTGTATTTCGCATATAGAAGGCAGAGGGAACCTGTGTTAAGGCACTCCATTGCCCACTTTTCGCCAGATTTTCAAGGCTTGAATGATGCTTTGCCTCAAAACCAGAGTGAATAAAAGAAAATATTAAATTTTTCATTTCCTCCATTCGAGTAGTGGCACTCGAACCCACAACCTCCCGCATTTACAGTCACACGTCCCTGCGCCACAACTAGCCTGATCTTATTATATGGCCAAGTATATGGTTCACAGCGCGACCAGCTCATCCATTAACAAACAAAACCGAATGTACAAAACGACAAGAAAAAGCCGCGTAACACTTTTCAACAAGATTGAAAGGAACCTTGGAGGTTCCTGAATAAGTCGCAAATAAATTTACAGCGTATGAATGGAGTGAACGAACCCGCCGTTTCATTACCGACGACTCTCATCTCGAATAAAAAGATGCCCCTTTGTGCTGGATCATAGAGACGCCTCTTTGCTAACGCGTTTTTTTTTATATAATTCATTTCCAGCTAGGAATTCTGTTCAACTAGGGAACATTTTGTAGAAGCCAAAGTAAATAATAAAATAAAAGA